>JAIPMN010002502.1:1604-38985 GCA_020650975.1 Apostichopus californicus
GGGGGGGGGGCGGTCGCCCCCTTCGCCCCCCCCCCTTGGCTACGCGCCTGCAAATCCAGTCTAAGCCAGTGGAAAAGTATTCTAAGCGAGGAATGGTATTTATATTGCCTTATACCTTTAAGTGTATGGATGTAAAACTTCGTTGGTTCCAATATCAGTTACTTCATAGGATTATTCCCACAAATTCCTACATGTATACAATATATATGTGGACGTGGTACATTCAAACGTGTACAACGTTTGTCTCCTTCGTGTGCAAACCATTCAAACATTTATTTTTTATTGCTACTGTGCTCAAAGTATATTTGGCGTTTCCCACAAAATATCTGGAGTAGAGCTGACGTAAATATTAACCTTTCAAATGCCAAAATTGCTTTATTTGGTAGTGACTTCGCTCAGCTTTTGAATATAATTCCTATTTCAATAAAAACTTACATTTCCTGCTGTTAAGAGCATAATGTCATTCCTTCAGTGGCCGGCGGGATTACTTTAGACTGTGGGAGGATATCTTTATTGAAGAAGTATGGACTATGATATGTGGTTGAGGTATTGGCTTCCCTGGCTATATATGTCTCTTTTGACTAATAATTTGTACTTTGTAGTAAGTCCACTCATTATTATTGAATGAGTCTGAAGTTACGGTGACACTATTAACTTATTATCACTTTGTATTGACCTTTAAGAACTGTCGAGAGAAAAAACAAATCTCCTGTAGGGAAAAGACCTGTATATGTTATTGGATTTGTAAGAATAACTGCCATGTATATAGCTCAGCTTATCAGGATTGTTTTAATACAGTCCTCTCTATATACTACTGCTAGCCGGCTCTCTATATTGCGTGTACTTATAGATAACACGGTTTTAAACGAGTGCGTATAACAGAAGGGATAAAGTGCTTCATATTAAATTAATGAGAACACGGAGGTGCATAGAAAATATAGTCAAGGTGCAAGAAGCAATTACTTTTACAGTTAAAGAGGTATAAGTCATTTTAATAAACATATGCCTTTTACATTTTACAAAAGCATGCATTACTCAATCGAGTTGGAACATAAAGGCTCACGTGATAATGTTGATAACTGCACAGGTATCACTATTAAGTATAATGAATCTGTTTACTTCCATATTAAGTGAAACGTATTTCTAGGTAGCTTGACTTTATTAGATTATTTGGAGATGAGCCAGTTGGTTTTAGAAGTAACTATTAAATACTTGCTCATCTATCTGTACCATATTCCGTCATTGCTTATTAAATATAAGTAAGTTAAGAGAAACGGATGCATTGTGCGTTTATTGAATGTAAACAAAATGTTTCGATCTAATTGACTGGACATTCTGTTCATTGAAATTATTTGCTAGTAATATAAATGAGAAGGATCTTAATATCATTTACAACATACATCAAAATGCGAAATCCTGTGTTGCTAATATGGGAGAAAATCAGACTTTTTTGTATTATTAAACAACGTATAGAAGTATAGAGAATTAGGTGCCACATATCTCACCAATCAGCTTTGCTATTTTATTTATGATTTTGAAAGATTAATAAATATACAGCTATTTTAGCAGCTTTAGTATAATCTCCTTCTGCTATGAATAATTAATAGAGTAAAAATGAAGTGGAATTTTCCCTATAATCTTTTTACTACATATGCTCTATACAGGTATAATCCTCATGTGTATATGCCTTACTTTCCATAACAACTCCCTGCTTGAACATAACAAATTTGAGCTTGCGCTCAATGGTGTTAAAGCTCACAGTGATTGATGGCATATGAAAGGTTCCAGGAGCAAAACGAAAATTGTAATAACTAATTGTAATAACTTGAGTGTGTGCTCATTATAGTTTTAATTGATTCCCAACTGCATGTGGAATTGGTGGATAAATGTACCTACTTATAAATAGTTTTTAATTACAATAATATGTTTACCAAAGGTGCTAATTAGTAGATCGACAAGGCAAGGTGTGACCTTTAAATTTTCTTAAAAAAGTCAAATGATAATTGCGATTGTTTGCCTAATTAGTTCTCCCTGTAATGATCTATGGTTGTGAAATTTGGAGCTCTGAGCTGTCGAATCACCTCAGCTGAAATCTCGCCATATTAAATTTATAGCAGAATATGTTATGATTCAACAGAAAAACTCCGAATTGTAGGATTCGTGTTTAATTATATATACAATTAAATTAATACGAATTCCTGGGAAGGATTGTAAGAAGTAGAGTGAGAAATAGTTGTCACGTATGGTATCTAAGTTTTAATTTAGAGCTCTTCACTCGACAAAGACATTTGTAGTTCTCTTTGGATTGTCAAAGTTATGAATATTTTAAATAAGTCTGAAGTGTCTTATATTTGGAGTATCCCATACTGGAAACCAGTTATAGGCCTACATCTGATAATCCAGCTAACTCTATACTCCGACCCACCTGCCCTAAGTAACTCTTCCAAGTATTAACGTCATATTATAATGCAGTTTCTGTACAATCTACGCAGTAAATTCATCGTTACTTCAAACTTTGAAGTATTACCCTGGAAAATCATGTTTCAAAAGTTTACCGAAGACAACAACTGTATTGTCATTAGTAGAAACAGTATACAAAACCAACGGGTACCAGTATAGAACAAAATGTACTCGATTACGTGTCCGAATACGGACTCGAGAAATACAAATCTGGGACACAATACAATTCACAATACATTATAAGATCTTTCTAACAAGTACAGATTTATGCAAATCGTTTGAACTTACGTAATTGTTTTGCTTCATTAATATTTGTTTTTTTTAAATATTTAAAAAAAAAAAATTATTTGCTTTTTATATAGCGCTTTACACCAGCGATAGGTCTTTGGTCAATGATAACCTGTCCCAGAGACAATCCCTCTAGTCGGCAGCAGTTATATACTGCGCCCAATAACAAGTTACCTCACAGGTACCCATTTAACCCCTGGGTGGAGAGAGGCAAGTGAGATAAAGCATCTTGCCCAAGGAAACAACGTAATGAACTATAGGCATGAATCGAACCAGCAACCTTGGATCACGAGTCCGGTGCCTTAGCCAATTGGCCACCACGCTCTCAATTGGCCACCACGCTCTTCATTGAGCCACTATAAACACGTATAATATATTGTCTCGGTCGGATAATCGAGAAACTTAGTAGTCTGATCGAATCCAAACGAAGGTTGCAATGCTATGAAAATTATAGTAAATACATCTCAGAATACACTCCCCAGAGCAAGACCCCCAGACACCCCCGACATCCTACAACGACCCAAGGGCCGCACCTCCTCATTTATACAATCCTGGACCCACCTCTAGCTCTTCAATAAAAGTTCATGCATCTACCTAAATCAGTTGGAGGAATTAAGTACTACACCTTTAAAGTCCTGTACAAGTTACTGGATTTAATTTAAATTCTCAGAATCTTCAATGGGGGGTGGGTGGGGGGGGGGGAGATATTTGTGTTTGGCCCTGATACCACGAAAGCTGACTACGCGCCTGTTTATACTCCATAATATCATGATTGTTCAACAACATTATATATGTCGGATATATATAGCAGAGTAAAAAGTTAATATAAGTAAAGAAAGACAGTCTGCGTTATAAGTTTTAAAAAATAGTTCCCCCTCTCCGAAGCGACTCTACACTAGAATTCCAAATCTGCCCTCAGCTGCATATAGTTATACCGTAGTAATTGAATTTGGATTCGGACAGATGTCCGGAGTCGAGTCTGCTTTCATGTGGCTTGGACGCGAGTTGTCTTGGATTGAACACCCAGTCCACACAAGTCCAAAGTTTTCCTTCTTCATCATTAAAATTATCAGTTGTGATTGCCTATAGACTGTAGGGAGCTCCCAATTAAATGGGATCCTCCTGCTACAAAAGGGTGTGCAATTTATATATGAAGACGCAAAGCCTCGGTATGGATGCTTTTAACTCCATACAGGACCTCTACATTACATTATAATTCATTGAATATGTGTGGTTGGTTTCAAGCCACCTCGTATATCACAAATTGTCATCTGTATTAAACATAACACCGACTCACTCAAAACTTAAGAAGAGGAAAATCCATGGAATTGTATGTCGCATCTCCAAACTCGGTTTGTGACCACTTAACATGTCATCACTCTTGGAGGCATATTGTAATACACCAACCTAGTTTAAAGTACATATGCCTTATGAGTTAGAGTGGAGTTTGCGATATCAAGACTTTTGATGTTTTTTGTAAATTAAAACGCTTTTAAGCTTTGATAATCACAATTTCTACATTGGTATGTACTTTCAGCTATTTTACGTTTTTTTGCCATGCATGTTTGTATGATTGCAGCAAAAAATACAAGATTCTTTTATGTATGACTTTTGACCTCTGACCTTTAAATCTGTGACGTTATCACGCACAGAGATTCAGTAACCCGTGCTTGAGCAAACACCCAACCAGTTTGAAGTCCGGCGACTTTACGGTTTAGGAGAATTTAGTAACCCACTTTTTTGGTTAGAAACTCCCTGAATTTGGTAGGTCTACCCGTCGTCCGTGTTATTGAGTTACGTCTACCCATGTAAGCCCCACTAACCCTGCAGTGTTGAGTCGGATCACTACATTCGAATCCAAGTACGAGTCCTTAGTATTCGAGACCGAGACCAAGTCCAATTAAGAGCGAGTCCTTAGGATTCGAGTCTGATTCGATAATGAGGTCAATATATATATAATGTGCTCATAAGTTTTCAAAGTTTGACCACTGCTGACATATACCCTCCACCAAAACCAACGTGAGGCTTCTTAATTTCGATTCTTGAGATATCGTATTACAATAAGGCACTGCACACATACAAACAAAAGGCTAAATTGATGATGACGTCATGCAGCTAGTCTGTGTAGAACTAAATGTTTCTCAAATCGGTATGCTTCCCCCGCCCCATCCACCCCCCCCCCCTCACCAAGTCGGCTGCGGTAAATAAACACTGAAATATTCTCACTGACGTACAAATGTCATTTATTGTGAAAATAATATGAGGAATCTTCGGTACTTTGAAACACATTCCAATAAAATTGAAATCTTTATCTGTTAAAATATAGCTAAAAGAAAACTGCCTGAAAGCTCTACAGCTTCTGGGATTGAAATACTTTCCACAGAAATTTTAATTCCTCTTTCTGACAGTACTTTTGTGCTTTAAAGTCGCTACGAGAGAACCAAAAATATCTCAAAATTCTGGAAGTCGGTCTCGAAAGCAATCAACATATCCCTCTAGAAAATGGTGAATGTACGACCCTGGTTATATCACATTAAATATTTGATATATTTTTGAATTTCATGTAACGTGGGATGGGGGATGGGGGATTGGGGGGGGGGGGGGTGAGTTGTTTCCAAGCCCCTGAAGTTTGCCGTGGTGTGCACTTCATACAGGTGCGTTTTGCTCTCAAAAAATGTTTGCCCCCCATCCCATTTGTGACACCAATATGTGTACCAAAAAACTTCACAATAGTAGAGGACACAAATTTATTGCCTCCCCTTCAAGTATTAGTACACACCCTCTCACCCTCCCCTCCCCCAATCCAGAATTCCTGTTTGCCGGCCTGGGGATAGGTAATCCATACAAAGGGGAACTTGGCAGTGGTGAGATATCGAATGTTATGTGTTCTTGCTCAAGACATTTTTAAGCTGACTTTACATGAAACTCTGCAGCATTGCCAAGTCATAGAGGACTCGACTTACGTAGCCAATATTGAGAAGCGGAGAACGAATAGGTGTTCGTTTATATGTGTACATTCACATGTATTAATTCATTACTTCGCGGTATGTTACCGTGTAACTTTTCTCCTTAAACACTAATGTTAACCATGGCTGACTACGATTTGACTAGAAAAATCGGTCAATATCTTGACCGTCATCTTGTATTCCCACTATTGGAATTCCTTTCGGCCAAACAGGTCTGTTTCAAAAAGCACAACTGAACGATATAATCTATGCCGGGCATATGTTTCCCCAATTTTGACCTTTGTAAGCTAGGCTAAGCTTAGATACAAGTCTTGTACGGTAGGCTGTATTGGCATAGCCACACGTGTGTTGTGCATATACAAAGTGTACAAGACAGCGGAAGAGTAACTTAGGCTAGGCTAAAGACTACTTAGACATAGGCCAATGTGAAAGGACGCACCATGTTAGTGGGGCAGGGTTGATATATTGGATTAAGGTTCAAAATATTGAGGCCTTGTAGCCCTAGGATAGACGATATGGAGGTGTAAAGTAAGAATGTCAGTGAGGTGCACTACCGTGCAACATTTAGCCTAAACTTATGTCCATACATTGTCATTATTTTATAGAACAATGTCTATTTTCTTAGCATTATGTGGATAGCTTGGCTTTACAATATATGGTCCCAATAAATAGCATGAGCCAAGCTTTAGCAAACCTTAAACTTGCAGTTACAACTGCACATCCCGACTGGAAACGTGTGTGGCTAAGACCTTAAAGTAAGGCCTGTTGTAGCATGGACACTTCGAAGTTCGGACACCTAGGCCTAAGCCTTAAAACACCCCAAAACTATATCTTCTGGTATAAATCACCTGAAATTATACTTGATATGGTGGGAGAAGTGTGTTATATTACGATACACGGCCAAGCTTTCTTTCCTGCAAACTGTTTTCACGTTGTATTCCAAGAAGATTCTTCGTGATTGTGGAACTGGTATTTCTTTGCTAGAGTATTGCGAAGTTCGGACACCCGGTCCCACAGTGTGGCACTGGTGATAAAATTGGTGGCGCAGTTGCTCTTTCAGTAATTATAACAGACTTCATAGATCTCCGTCATTTTATTGACAAATATGTAAGTACTTACTTGCACACGGGTCATTTTGGAGAGAAAATAACTGTAGCTTTGTAGTTTTTCGTGAAATTGGCTGTTGCTATAGGTTTTCATGGTGAAATCGTGTTTTTCTTAGGGGTGTCCGAACTTCGCAGTGTTCCGAACTTCGCAATACTGACTATATGTGAATCATAAATTCTACCTGGACCTTGTGGAATTAGAAGGCAGTTCCATTTTTACCATGAATGCTAGACCTAGCTAAGTTGCATATTGAAGAAGCCAAACAAATGTCTTGTTAGTTGTAACTAGGCCTAACACTTCACATGTGATATCATTTGAATTCACATGGTAAAAGAGTTCTCCAGGATAACGTTTTGCATTTTGCAGACGTTTTGAGGTCAATTCTGCTCAATTGTTCGTTGCGTAGGCACAGAACAATAAATATTTTGAGATCATTACATTTCTGAGGAACCACAAATATTAAATATGCATACAGTTGAGTGATTTGGATTTTTCCTTGATAGACATCAATGGTCAAATCCTTAAGTGCGTCAATTATGAGCCCACCACGCTACTGGTTCTGACCAGAGTTTACGTACAATTTGTAAATGTATGTATGTATTTTAGATCCTCCTGCAAGCAGGAACTCGCGAAGAAGTGAAATAGTTGCAAATGTTAGCTTACAAAGGGATCCAACAAGTACTCCCCCTCCCTCATCCCTTCAAGAAATCATACCATATATGTAACATTAGTTGCCAAAGTCAGCAAACTGGTAAATTCAGTTACTGTGTTTTTTTTTTGCAAATGTGAATATTCACAACTAAAGAAGTATTGTTGGTATTATCAGTTTAATCTGTACAGAAGTTTTGGTGAAAAGTATAGCAAATTTACTTTAAATTGTAAAGATGTTGATAGATTCATTCTACATCATCTTTCAAAACAGGGAGCATTAACTTTTGGAATTACCTTTATTAACAGATTTACAATGAAGGTGACATGCTCAAAGGAAAACTGGAGCTTCTTAGTAATACCAACATGGTGAGTATAGAATTTTGTTTGTTTTGTTCACAAGAAATTGTTCTCCGTGTGCAATTGATGGGCCAATGAAAGTCAATGGTTTTCATCAGAACTCAGCAGAAAACCCTCAGTTGGTATAATGTGTTTGTGATAAAAATTCAAGGACAATCTGAAAGTGAAACCCGGGGAAATTCTAGATTTTCTATACTGATTAATGAAAGGTGTTTCAACCTTTAAGGAAAGGTCCATGGGCCAAGATCAAGGAGCTATCGGTCTGATTCAGGGGCATAGCTACAATTAAGTTCTTTTCACGGTGGCCCAAACTTTTCCAAGGGGGCAAGCAGAACCTTTTCGTTGATAAGAAAAAAGTCTGGCCATTTTAGGGCTTCCGCCACTGATCTCTTAATTCCTCCCCGACTGAATGTAAGAATTCTCTCCAGTGAAGATGGAGGTAGGGACCGTGTCTCCCTTCTATGTCTTCCCCTTTGCGCACATCTCTGCTTTGGAACTGAATGCCTGCAACAGACCTGCATGTAGTTCATTTTGCTCAGAAACCCCTCCGAGCCACCATACTAAATCAGTCCCTTCTTTATCCAATGAGAAGTAGGGATCACCAACACATGCTAGTTGCTACAAAATTTGTTCACAGAGCACATGATGAACTAACAGAACTATTAAGACAGATCCTGGCATGTTTCTTTAAAGCATGAAAAACAATCTGAATTGATAGCAAAGCAGCTGGCAGAGCTTGTTACCAGTGATGATCAAGTGCTTGTTATCAGTGATGATCACTTGTTGAATCACTCTCAAATATTCATTGGGACAAAATGTGAAAAGTCATTCTTCAGATGGAGTCTTCAAGGATGCATGCATTCCTAACAAAGGTAAGGAATGCATACAAAGATGCAGCTGTGTATCTACAGACGAATCTCCCCCCTCCCCTCAAGAACCAGGTGCTTGAACTGCTATCAGCTGTGGATCATAAGGCACAAGGGCATTCTCTCACTGGTAAATACTTGAAGAAACTACCATAGGCAATAAAAATTGGTTTAACACCTTCTGAAAAAGATCAGTGTTATCTTCAAGTTTCAGCTCTTCAACTGGATAAATCTTTGCCTGAAGCAGAAGGGAGGATTGACAAGTGGTGGGCATTTGTTTTTAAGGAGTATCCAGCTTTTGAAGCCTGTTATTTTAGCAGCACATAGTATATTCACAGGGTCATGTATTGAGCAGTCATTTAGTATGATGAATAATGTCATAATTAGCAAAACAACAAATAGGTTAACCATTTACACATTCAGTGCAAATTTTTGTCTACCAAACCAACCTCACTTCAATGATACCAAAGAAAACATAAACTTACATCTCCAGTGGGTAAGGCTTCATTTGTATGAGGGCTAGGATTCATTCTGGGTTTAAGAAAAGTCACAGGTGTTGAAGTTTTAGCTTCTGTTCCAAAAGTTGAATCAATATTCACTCAGTATGCAGGGATGTGCCCAGGATATCCTGAGTGCCGGTTATACTGATTTTTGAAGGTGCTCAGATGCCAAATGCTGGCACTTGTGTAGCTTTTTAAGCACATACACAAGTACTAGTTTTGCTAACAATTTACAATTTTTAATTTTTTTTTAGTGAAATATATTACGTACCTGGTAAAAATTATTAGTTTGTTTCAAAGAGATTTTACAAGGGACCCTTTGAGAGCCGTAAGTAATGTTTCTCGCATGCATAACTGATGCATTATAGTCTGTATGATTTTGGCATAGGCTACTGTAGGCCCAATTTATGTTGAATATATTGTTAGGAATGTCAGGATTTTAGATGAAAGTAGTGCTGGGCGGGATTCACGATTTTTAAGACAGTGCTGGGCGGTAATTTATTTAGTGCTGGGCGGGGCCGCTCAGTGCCACCCAGCGTGGGCACATCCCTGAGTATGGATGATGAAATATTTCAGATGAAAGTTTGACTTTTTTGAATGTTTAAGATCTTCTTATCTTTGTATTTTTCATCAGGTTGATTTTGCTATGGATGTCTTCAGACAACTGTATCCAAACCAAGAAGTCCCCAAAAGTGAGTATTTAATGAGTATTCTACATTAGTTGCCAAAAGAAGATGCAATCTGTTTGATTTGATAATATGGAAGACTTTCAGCCGTGATAATGTAGTTGCTCTGTTAATACAAATAGCCAGTAACCTTTAACCACCAACACATCAAAGCAAAAACTCCTTTTCTCCTTCAAATCTGTTTGTGACTTTTCACAGAACCAAATATCAAACAATGTGATTTGCTGCATAGTGTACAGTAACTACTGTACCCTTGGAAATGGATAGCACTGTACAAGAAGGAGAAGGTGCTTTCTGATTTACTTTTGGTTGAATTGATTTGTTCATGATGGTTAGGAAGAGTGCTGTGATATTATTGGAGGGGTCTGTGTGGTATGACTGCAGTAGTAGGACTCTTTCTGCATCATCAGGCTTGCCCGTAGGATTTATATTTGTGTTGAATGTCTCAAGTTTTCTTTTCTATAATGTTTCTTTCTGTATCTATGTACTTACAGCACTGAGAGATAAACGTTCTTCAGTTGTGACCCAGTTGAAACAACTTCAAAGTGAGACTGAGCCCATCATTAAGATCTTTGAAGATCAGACTGTCGTAGAACAGATTGAAAGTACGAGAGACGGCAGGGATCTCTTCCAGTTTTTAGAGAAGGAACACAATGTGAGTCATGGGATGCCTTTCACACAGTCGTTGATAAAATTATGTAACTTGGTTATCTTCGCAGGCTTTTATTCTTATGCATAGCATGCATACATTGGGTTTAAACGACAATCACGCTTGGCAGCAGAACTACTATTACTCACAAACTATGACTTTTAGACATTTTGTTGACAAATTGCTTATTCAATTCTGGTGACTTTGACACATCATGCAAGTGACCATAGTCTCTTTGATGCTATACATGATTGCAAAATAATACATTACACTGTATGTTATAAAAAATAATACATAATAATGATACAAAATAATACAATAATAATAATAATATAATAATATTATAATAATAATAATAATAACAAAATAATACAATAATACAAAATAATACATTATATGTAATACAAAATAATACATAATACAGTGTTTGACAGAATCACTGCAGATTTACACAATGTGCAGTTTCATTATGCATATAGTTGATATCCCTGTATGTTGGGAAACTCATGGAGTTAATGAAATCATCTTGTCTATTGCATGCAAAGGTTGTTTATATTTTGTGTCTGGAGTGGCCCATATTATTTTAAGAATTCTTAGCAGCTGTTGGCAACTTTGAGAGATTTAACTTTCTCTGCACCCTAGTCACATTGAGAGTTGAGACTGTGCTTTTCCTTCACAGTTTAAGCTGAAAATGCTGGACACTCTCTACGCCTATGCTAAATTCCAATATGAATGTGGTAATTACACTGGAGCAACAGAATACCTATCCTTCCACAGAGTTCTGGTAAGTCCATAGGTAAAGTAAAAGGTAGTTTAACTCCATGTATTGAAGGATATGACTAAATCTACCTGAATATATTACCACATGTGTATAGAGATGATTAGTATGTCAATGTTTTTGAAGATAAACATGATTCCATTTGTTGAGGAATCTTATATACTCTTTGTCAATCTGTGATGTCATAGTGCCAACTAGGCGGTAAAAACTTTCTCTGTTTTTCTTTACATATTTACAAAGCGAATGTCAACAGTCTTTATTACAAAGTTGTAATAAAGTCAGGGATAAGTCGCTTGGAGTTATATTTAGACTTGCCCAAGTCTTCTGTATTGAGTTTGAAGAAACATTTTAAATTATGATAAATCCCTTATGAATACATGAACTCACAAGAATCTCCATATCACACAGTCCAGTGGATGACGATAGGTTTGCTTCACACTGAAGCACTTGTTAATACTGCTGTAAATTGCTACGTAAGTTGCTCCCCCTTTGACCAATTCAGGACCTTTTGTCATCATAGGCTCTCTGTAGATTTAGAAATGACTGATTTGATTGGTCAAACAACAATGGCTTTCATTTGTTTGTCAGGTCCCACCAGAGGACAAGCGGGCTATTAGTTCTCTGTGGGGTAAACTTGCTTCAGAGATTCTCATGCAGAATTGGGATGCATCACTAGAAGACTTACAGAGGTTACAAGAAGTGATTGACTCCAATGTAAGTGTTGGACCATAATTCAACTTAATGCCGTGCAAGTTATTTATTTATTTTAATAATTTTTTTTATTAATTTTAATTTTTTTTTTTAATATTAATTTTAGTTTCATTTCTGTGTATGAATTGGAATTGAAACATACATGGGCAGAACGATTGATGGGAGAATTATTTGAAGGCTCACTTACTTAGATGATCTTGTTTTTATGTGTAGGTTAAAAGATGATTTGACGTTAACAGCGATCAAAGTTTCAAAGTCATGAAGGACTGCATATCAATTGCCTGTTGTCATGAGGGTGAAAATATTTTCCAGTGTTCTAGTTTTCAGAAAAAACGAGTGAAAGCATATCAAAGATATTAAAACCCCTCATTAATTTTGTCTCTCTTGCCAGCAATCGTTCACAACACCTCTTCAGATGTTACAGCAAAGGACCTGGCTGATCCATTGGAGTCTGTTTGTTTACTTCAATCATCCCCAGGGACGAGAGTTCATCATCGAGAGGTTCCTCTACCAAGCACAGTCAGTATTATTCATGTATCAATGCATTGTTGCTGTCCATAGATCATTATAAGAACTGTTTAGATATCGGTGCCTTGGCATCGGCCTGGTCAATTTCAGAGTCGTGATGCTTAAATCAAAGAATAACCTGGTGTAGATTAAAAACACAAAAACTAATGAAAAACCAGTATATGAGATAATGTCTTTAGTTGCAATAATTCTCAGTTGGGGCGTGCAGTTATCATGAAGCAAACTTCAATGCAGCTGAAAATTTTTCTTTCTTTCCGTTTCACAACAATTGATAATATTTCAAATGTGATGTATTTGTCAGAGCAAAGCCAAGCCATGAAATGCCTAATGCAGTCTACAGATGTTTGAATGAATATCTAATACTTCTATTGATATGTTGCTCCTTAACATGATGATCTAGTAAAGAAACAACAGACAAATTGAGATATAAACCCTTTGTGGCTCTATGTGTTTGTATGAGACTTGGATGTGATCCTAGGGTTACATGGTGTTCAAGATACTTCTGACTCGCCACCCCAGCAAAGAATGTCTGAGTTGGTGAAGTGTAATACTGCTCTTCCCACAAGTTTTTTTCACTGTTTTTGAATTCATGTATTCACAGACCAGTCGTTTATTCCCCTCTGTAGAGGAAGTGACTGTGTACCCCTCTCCCTAGTGCCTCTGTACCCCTCTCCATAGTGTCTCTGTACCCCCTCTCCCTAGTGCCTCTGTACCCGTCTCCCTAGTGCCTCTGTACCCCCTCTCCCTAGTGCCTCTGTACCCCTCTCCCTAGTGCCTCTGAACCCCCTCTCCCTAGTGCCTCTGTACCCCCTCTCCATAGTGCCTCTGTACCCCTCTCCATAGTGCCTCTGTACCCCCTCTCCCTAGTGCCTCTGTACCCCTTCTCTCTAGTGCTTCTGTACCCCTCTCCCTAGTGCCTCTGTACCCCCTCTCCCTAGTACCTATGTACCCCCTCTGCCACCAGTACCTTACCAGATATTCATTCCATTAATTTGAGTTTGTATTTGTGATGTGTTTCAGAACGTTTTATGTAGTGCACTGTTTATACTCACCTGCCCTGAGTATTCAGTTTGTGGTATCAATCTCTTGACAGAAATGTTATTCTTTTGTTGTTCGACTCCAATTTACAGTTACTTGAATGCCATTCAGACAGCATGCCCACACATTCTACGCTATCTGACTACAGCAGTTATCACCAACAAAAGCTTGAAGACGAAGAGACAACAAGTCTTGAAAGACCTTGTCAAAGTCATACAACAGGTATATTACAACATGGTTTTATCCACCAATCTGTTTAACCTTAAGTACGTTTAGGTTAATGGGATTTTCTTTCGCCAATACTGAATAACAACATTTTCCAGATTTTTTTCCCCTACCCACTGAAAATGCTTATGTCTGACCCTTAACTGTGCTGGATTGATTTTATTTTATTTTATTCAGCAAATTATCATTCTTCATCTACATACAAAAAATTGCACATATAGAGAAACATTTAAAATACAAGATGGAAATATACTTAAATGCATCAAAAAGAAGAATAATGATGAAGCTAAAAATAATCTACAAGTTTTTAAGAAAGTACAGAACAATTGACACCGGGACAGTAGTGCTGGTCTATTGTTAATTTCATCTGTTGCTATGGTGATGAAGCTAAAAAAAACATTGTTCTGACTGTATATGCGGGAATTCCATGTGGGATCCTATTCTAAAATAGACTCATATTAAAATCTCATAATATGTCTCTAGTGCATAGTTATTGCTAATTGAGCATGGATAGAAAAAAGCTCTGAGAAGGGCAGATTGTCATCATGTATATCAAAAGCAGTGTAATGTGTCTATCTTTCTAAATCCTGCAAAGCTTTAGGGTTTTTTAATGTGCAAAGATAAAAGGTTATACAGAACAGTTGAATAGTATGGCTTAGATATTCTGTGATGACATCTTCATTAATCCCCTGTGGTGAACATGCTTCTTCCATTAACATATACTACTTAATGCAGTTCTTTATTCTAAGTAAGGTTCTAAGTATGCTAAGTAAGTAAAAACCTTTACAAAGATCCACAGATTTTGTGTGATAACTGACAACTTGTGTATGTCACAGATGTAGTTTAAGAGTTTACAGGTCTTGGAATGATTCTTAAAGACAGTCTGTCACTTATTTAAATTTCCAAGGGAATACCCTCATGTCTTGCTAATCTTAGGAAGGTTATTTGTCAGAAAATGGGTTTCCTTGTTACTCCATTGAACAAATCTTTTTCTACTTGGTATATAAGTCATAATGTGGGTAGTAATGCTTACCTATTTCTTAAATTGCAGAGTTGGTCTATTGCTGAAATCTGTATCTATAGTTTAACAGTGTTTTCATTGTTACTGATTTGGGTTAACTATAATATTACACAAGTTTCTCTATCAAGTTTAAGATTTAATCTTTAAAGGATGATCATAAAGTCAGAGAGAAATATCATTGTTCCTTCCATTAAATTTTGTGATGCATTGTTCTCTTTGTTTCTCCAAAGGAAACTTACACCTACAGAGATCCTATTACAGAGTTTATAGAGTGTCTCTATGTCAACTTTGATTTTGACATGGCTCAGCAGAAGTTGAGGGAATGCGAAACGGTAAATATGTCCCAGTGTCCGTTGTTTATCAAATCAAGGGCACTTAAACAGTTACATCATTGCAGATGTATACAATTGTAACGTTATATATTGTTGTCAACTTAAGTTCAAAGCATACTGTGGAATAAGTAGCTTTCACATTGTTTAATGTTATCCACAAATTGAGGCGAATCAGGGAGATCAAAGCATCCAAATTTACAGACTTACGTTAATCATTACAGTCATTGCACAATGAAGAAACTATAAAGTGCTTTGTGCTACAATTCAGTTTAAGGCTTGTTGCTGTTGAATCAGAACAAGAGGAAAAACATTCACAATACCCATTTAATAGTTTATCTATATAAACTGTTTTTTTTTTTTTACCAGTTTACACACAAATTGAAATGATGTTATTTTACTGCCCAAACCAGTTTGCTCAAAGATGTGTGAAGTAATGATACTGTAGCTTTTCATGTGAAAATGAAAAATTCATTGTTGTAAAATGACGGTAATGTGGTAGAACAGGGCTTCTTAATAGACAACCCACAAACCAAAGACATCTGGTGAAAGAATGCAATAGGTCCAACAGAAAACAAGAAAATCCACCCACAAGCTTATATTATCAGCTATGCAGACTCCTAAGGCCTTAGGCTTGAGTACCCGAGCTGCCCAACCTGCATCTTGTTCAATCTACGTAAAGTGAAAGGGTCTACTATGCAAGGTGCTTTTGCTCCAACCAACATTTCTCTCTGAGACTCTGACCCTCGTAGAAAATTTTAAAACCCCTGCATTAGAAATACGGATTTTATTTTCTACTGATAAGACCAATGGAGTTAGGTATGAAAAGTACTCAAATCATTTCTTCTGCAGTCCTCATGAGGTATCACATGTTGTTCTTGCACTTTCTATATTAGCATGAAGAAAGTTGATGGTAACATATTTCAGTTATAGAACAAGAAATGTAGCTGCATCTCAGTTGTTTGATTCCTTGGCGTTTTCTATTGCACTGTGTCCCATTTATGGTCTGTCATACACATTAATGAGTCTGTACTAACATATGATTCAGCTACAAGTCTGGATGAAAAGTAATGCTCTGCGTATTATTAATTTTTTGGCAGGTTTTGACGAATGACTTCTTCTTGGTGGCTTTATTAGACGACTTCATTGAAAATGCGAGACATCTCATCTTTGAGACCTTTTGCAGGATTCACAACTGTATCAGCATAGAGTAAGAGCATATTGATAACAATTCATTTCTGGATCAGTGTGATGTGTAGGTTAATCTATTCTCACTCTTGGCCTTTTGGCTAAGATCATGTGTAGTATCTGTTCCCTTTCGAGGGGAATGGTGGTGCACACCTGACGATGATCACACAGTCACAGTCCCGATGCAAGGGGACTGGGGTTGAGAGCGGATCAGTCATTTGGTAGTTTGGTTTTCGTGCCCAGGTTCTTTCCTGGGCGACTTTTCCTTAAAAAAAGTCTCACTCTTATAGCATTTGTTTTCAACATCACTGTTCAGTAAGATTTCAGTAAACATGTTCTCAAACTTAGTATTCGAATCGGACTTCAATAACAGTATTGTCAAAGTCAGTGTTTAGTTGATGTACATATTAAGTGTTGCTGTAGGCTTTGGTGTAACCTTTATTATTTTGTTGATATAAAAATGTATGGAAGGTGTGTAGATTACCTGAAAGCAATAGCCAATCAGGCATATTTGCTCACTTTTAGTGGGCCTGCATATGTATGTTACAATCATTGCCATTGGTTGTGGAACATTGTCTCATAGGACATTTTGGCTAGAGTTGTCAATCTCTAAATATTAAGATATACACAGGCTAGAAGTTTGGTCACAGTCTGCAACAGCGGGTAGTTAACATCCAGTGGAGCGGAATGCACACAGAATATTAATACATTTGTGTGTTAATACATTTGTGTATTAATACATTTGCGTATTAATACATTTGTGCAAGGCAAAAGCAATAGAAAAAAATGTCATGTAAAGTGATTTTGTAAAGTTGTTGCATGGCCACTGAGGAGCGGGAACAGCCATCAGAGAGGAATATACACATACTGTTAGTTCTGTAAGCCTTAGGGATGTTTGGACAGACAAAATTTGCCTACAGAGTCTGGAAAATGTTTGTTCAGTTAGACTGATAAATACTTACTTAAATCCAGTGTAAACGTTAGAGGTTAGTGTATGTTGTGGAACTGATATATGTACATTATCAAAGGTATCTTGATGCTCGTAACAATGCTGCTTAGTTAGTGCTGGGATTAACCATTACTTGTTTTATAAATAATGTTTCTTTGATAAGCAATGTTGTATCACCTCAAAATTCTTTTAGAGAAGTATTGTAAGGCAACATCAAATTGCAGTTTACTGCTTTGGTATATAGTGTAATGCTCTTCAGATAGATTAGATGTGTTGAGATGTGTTTTATATTCACATTGTGGCCTTTGCTTGTTGTGCAGTATGCTTGCTGAGAAGCTCAACATGGCCCCTGAACAGGCAGAGAGGTGGATCGTGAACCTCATCAGAGATGCCCCTCGGGATGCCCCTCTAGATGCCAAGATCGATTCCAAGTTGGTGAGTAACCCAGAACTGAAGCGCTTCAAGAAATAGTTTCATCAAGGAGGGTACAATCTTTTCAGAGATGTGACTGCCAGTGCATATCGTTGGTTATAATTTGAGTAGAGTGTATTGTTAGTAATGCAGTATTGATTGTGACAACATGAGGGAATCAATCAGTTTTGTATTAATTGCCTGTCCTGGAGGAATTGACAGTTTAGTATTGAAAATACTGTAAATCCTAGCATTTGTTGAATTTTTGACGGTTGTTGAGATCACTGTTAGTGGATAACTAGATGTTAGACATACTGACTTGAACACAGAATGTCTCAAAGTTTGGTTCAAACAATCTAAATCCAAGCCCTGAATTATACTGTAATAGGTATCTTTGGAGGTGTGGCATTGAGGGTGTTGTTTAGGGCAGCAATGGTACCATTGGTGGTAAAAATGAACTTCTAAGGTAATTAAAACATTTTTCCTTAGAGCCTTTGTTTACACAGCCAGTTGGGACAATTTCTAATGCTAATACCTCTCTAAACTGTACTCCAATATCATGCTCTCAAAGCACTGGTATTGACAGTACAAACAGTTCCTAACCTTGATCTGATAGAAACATGATATTCATACTGCTCGTACTGACAATACAAGTGCTCTGAAGCGGGACATTAACACTACAGTATAGAAAAAAATTGTCCCAACTGGGTGGTTTCCAAGAAATGTCTGTTGGACTTTATAGTGTAGAAATGATGTGTAACTGAATATCACATAGAGTATAACAGTATTAAAATATGCATATTATTAGATTTACTGCTAAACAGCATATAAGACAAGAATGGGTACGAGGATTAGAATAAAAGACATACTTTTGGATGTTAGTAAGGATTGTCATTATGTACACACTAGTGTTCATGCTGTTATTTTATCTGTCTGTCAGGGTCATGTTAGTAAGGATTGCACTATGTACATTACACCCACTCATGTTCATGCAATCATGCTGTTCTTTTATCTGTCTGTCAGGGTCATGTTAGTAAGGATTGTCACTATGTACCCACTCATGTTCATGCTGTTATTTTTTCTGTCTGTCAGGGTCATGTTAGTAAGGATTGCACTATGTACATTACAACCACTCATGTTCATGCAATCATGCTGTTCTTTTATCTGTCTGTCAGGGTCATGTTAGTAAGGATTGTCACTATGTACCCACTCATGTTCATGCTGTTCTTTTATCTGCCTGTCAGGGTAATGTTAGTAAGGATTGTCACTATGTACCCACTCATGTTCATACTGTTCTTTTATCTGTCTGTCAGGGTAATGTTAGTAAGGATTGTCACTATGTACCCACTCATGTTCATACTGTTCTTTTATCTGTCTGTCAGGGTCATGTTAGTAAGGATTGTCACTATGTACCCCCTCCTATTCATACTGTTCTTTTATCCGTCTGTCAGGGTCATGTCGTGATGGGCATTCAGAACGTCTCACCCTATCAACAAGTCATCCAGAAGACTAAGACACTGGTGTTTCGCAGCCAAAACTTGGCCATTAATATTGAAAAGAAGGAGAAGGCCTTAGCGGTCTTAGCAGCAGGGGTAAGTTGAATGCACTAACAACATTCTTGAAATCTACTGTCTGTTTATTTTTTTTTCTATACTTAATCCGGTGTCTTCAGTGCAGTGCAGTGTCCCTGCCAACTTTAAAGCATCTGTCTTGCCCTATAATGTGCAAATATGGTCGGTCACTCATGCACTAAATCGTAAGTATTTTACACTACTCGCAAAGCATTGTACCCCACTGGGACATTAATACGAGGATACAAGTCTTTACAGTGTCTTGGAATCACTTTGGAGAAACAGAGCCTCTAGCCTGCTATTAATGCTAAAATATGGGTGTAAGACATACCTCTGAGTATGTAAATGAAAGCTGGGAGGTCAGGAAGGACACACAAATCAATGTCAAACATCAATACTGAAGCCAAGTACAAACTTTCTGAAATATAGTTTGAATCTTAAACCATTTAGCGTTGTTTTCCTTTCTTGATTCTATACTTTTTTGGTTACTTTTTTTCTATGGATAGTGAGCTATCTTTGATAATAGTTTTACCTGTTTATCTGGTGTCCTTTAAGTTCCATCTTGCAGTGGTTTGTTCAGTTATCGTCTTACAAGTGTAAGGGCAATGAATTTGAATTGAATAGTCAATGCTGAAGGTACAAAACACTTGAGAGAGCGAGAGGTCAAAGGTCATGAGGTATTTTATTGGGATGTGATTTTGAGGAGAGTTTTGTCGACAGATATCGCAGCTCTAAGTATGTGGTTTCCATTGAACATTTTCTATATACATTTCGGCAGGGTGAGAAGAGATCTTGGACAACTGACTACTACTAGAAGGCAACATTGTGAAGCTAATAACTGCCATCATTCGGGAGAAACCAACCTCATTGAGGTCAAGCTTTCATATAAATCTGTGCTGCTGTGAGAAGAAATGAACACTTTGACAACTCACAGCACTGTCTACCGAAACGACGAGCAAGTTCAAGTCTGAGAGAAAACATCAAACCGATGCCTTGGGAGGACCGTAATATAGACATACATTGGTAAAGACATTGAGTGTTCAATTGAGTGTTTCAGTTGAGTGTTCAATTAAGACATTGAGTGTTCAATTGAGTGTTTCAATTGAGTATTTCAATTGAGTAATCAATCAAGTGTTCAATTGAGTGTTCAATCAAGACATTGAGTGTTCAAAGACATTGAGTGTTCAATCAGAAGGCAGTCAGTTTAGAGTGCTCTGTCAGGGATGATGAGGACTGTCTAATAGATTTAGAATTTCATGTAACTATCCCATCTCTCTGACAGGAGGCTCATTCTTGAGCTTCATTCTTGTTTTTATGATTCCCTTATAGCTACCCCACTCTTTTCTGCTCTGGGGTCGGTTTGTCTTCATCTATCGAGGAGTAGTTTTTAGTCTTTAAATTTAAAGGAATTGTCTAAGAGTCGTTAAACAAAGATAAGTTGTATTTTATGTGTTGGGTAGAAAAATGTGTTATTTTTATTAAGTATTAGGGGTTGCTGAATTGCAACTTGATAAGTTTAGGAAGTGTCTATGTATTTGACTTGATTCTCCACAATGACTGGGTATCAAAATAAACCATAATTAATAATTAATATAGGTGAGAGTATTCCTTGCATGATATTATTGAATTTGTCTGAACCACATCTTACCAATGAAATCCTTTGGTATCGGTATCTGTGGTATGGTATCTGTGTTTAACTGTTATCATAGTGCAATACAATTAGTGTGGCAGGGATCAGAAGGGAAAGGGAGGTGGTGGTGGTGGGGAGATTTGATGAAACATTGATCATGGATTTGTAGAGTCAGCTGCTTTTTCTGCTGAATTCCTGTTTCTGCAACAGGTTTAATTTAAGTAGAGTAATGAAGTAAATGCAACCTGTAAGTTTAACATGTGACACCTTAATATTGCTCAGGCATATTTTAACGGGTTCCTCAGTTCCTTGGGCAAAGTGTGAAACTGTCATTTGGATCTGTAATCTCTGCATCATTTACTGCTAAGTTTACACCAATAACCACATTTTCAAGCCTGATCACATCGGTTAACGTCATAACAGCAATGCATACTGATATAGTTTACTGATATAGTTTACAGATATGTGAAGCAACATTTGAAAGCTTATATGCTATGTGTTATAGGCTCAACCATTGAGATCTTAGGTATTAGTGTTGAACTATCAGTTTCATTTCCCTTGAGAAAGGAAACTTCCTAACTTGTATTATCCATACATGTTAAAGAGTTTTTGGAATATTCTGCATATAAACATAAGTCACAAGTTAGAGGTTAATAAATTTTTCAAGAATAAATTTACTTAAGATCTTTGTTTTAGCTTGTATTATTTGGATTTTCCTTTGTTGTTTACAGTGCATCTCCTACAACCAATAATAAACACATGTTAAGCTTCCAGACTTTTTTATCATTTGTTTGATATTAACAGCCAGTCTTGTGAGTAATTTGGGAACTGGAGGCTACCTATTAGAATTTACATACCTACATACACAATGATAACGTGGCAAAAACGATTTGTTTACAATTAACTTATGAATATGTATCTTGTATTTTACAACATAACCATGTATCCTGAGGTGACAATGGTTAAGCAAAAGCCAACATTACATCAAGCAAACTCATTAAACTCAAGTCAAAGTCATTTCATGTCAAACTATCTACAAACACAGTAGAATACAACATAAACAAATGATGCCAGTGTCCCCTTTTATATAATCGATCAATGTGAAAACAAAATTAGACAAAATACAAACTTGCTTTACCAGAAATGCATGAAACGTTACACAAACCTGTTGTAGTTGAAAATGATGCAATCCAAATATGAACAAAGTACCTTAAACATTACACTTAGATATAGAATATGAATCCTGTCCTATCATCACACTTAAAACCATATTTTGATTTTTGTGTGACACTTACCAAGCCATTTAATACTTGCACTTAACTTGAGTCAATCTATGAGATTTCCTAGTACCCCACACTACAGTATACTACTCCTGATCTGTAACTTTATAAGTAGCATAATCCGAAATAATTTTACAGACTAAGGGAACCAGATTTAATAATAAAAAAAAAACCCTCAAAGAACCTTTGAGCTGAATGCAACATTTCCATTAGAGCTATGTATGAAATGTTTTTCGGAAGTCTCATAATCTTGAAGTAGTGAGATTAATTACAATAGAGAATTGTTGTTGCACCCCCTTTGCTGACATCTACACGGCTTACAATGAACAATTACAGCCCTTTCACATTACACATACAACATAGAATACATTCATCAATCACTGTAGCTATGATGTTACATAGTTATTGAAATCATCACAAAGAAAACCAATACAATGTGCACTTTCCATAAGATTCAATCTGATCAAAAACTGAGTATTTTACAGAATTATACCAATTACCAGCCCATAGTAGTTTAGTCTGGAGATCTGGCTTTGGAATCTACTATTTTTTTCTTTCATCCAAAACAAAGAAAAACATGTTTTTGTACATTTACTAGTAATCCAAATATTTGGTACAGTGAGAGAAACAAAATATCAGACCATAGCAGTACACCAACAACTTAAGTTTATTTGCTTTAGCATCTACTTCCTATTCTCCTGTAGTAATGAACAATTGCTATGTAAACATGTTACGTAAGTATTAACATACGTCATGTAATTAACTAGTTACAGTTCATGATTAAACTTCCCCACATCTTACTAGAGCCAGGTTCTACATCAACTCTGGTTTTCTTCTTGTTCCCAAAGGTGTGATTTGTGGGTAATTAGCCTCAGCAAATCTTAACAATAACATCTTCAGTTCCCAATTCTCATTTGCAAAGTAAACAAGGCTTTGTACCAGCTGCAGTGAAACGAGTCACGACTTAAGGTGCTAAAATTTCACTTTTATATTTGCAAGGAAGAAATGGTGCAACAACTAGCTGCTTATAAGACATATGCTGGTAACTTAGAAGATGTTAACCAATAATTCTACAACTGTTCAATCAGTGAAGCTCACTTCCTTGTCAAAGGAACCTTTTTCCTTTTAACTCTTGGCTCTGTGAGTCTTTTAAGTAATGAAAGCGCTACACTCTTACACAAAAATGACCAATTTTTTGAAAATTTGGTACATTCTAAATTTAAATCTATCCAGGCCTATAATTAATGCATAAGATTTAAAATTAAGTCTCCTTTGGAGTATCATGAGTAGAATACATTGTATGCTGTTCTTCTTCATGTTGAGGTTGAGTTGAAGTAAGGGATTAGGTTAGTAACAAACCAATCTGTAGAGATTTGAAGATGATCTGTTGGTGAACTCAGGAATACCAGCTTACCAGCCTTATCCATTGCTTGCAGACCAAGCTTATCCTGCAAGAAAAAACAAAATAGATGGGCAAACTAAAGAACAAATTCTTTGTTACTTTTGGTACAAATAGGATCTGTTATGAATATTGGAGAGTTATGATGACCCAAGATAAAGTTCAACAGCAGGCAAAATGCTTCCCCTACCTTACCTCTCTCATCCCCTCCAAATAATTCCCCATTTCATTACATTACCACACAGATGACCCAATACTGATTAAGAATTACATACCCATATGACAGATTGCAATGTAAGTTAAAAACAATGATCATCTCTTTGGTACATAAAAAAAAACACGATGTAGCATTTACACAGAACAAAAACACTAGTTACTTGAGATTGAATTCAGTGATAAGATTACAATGATATGTGACCAGCTGCCTCACATTAAGACCACGTTACCTCCCACGCTGTAAACCTGGAGATTCCCCTGAGAAAAAAACCTGGATACGTAAACAAAACACTCTTAGTCAAATAAACCTTAAGGTTTTTACATTAAATATCCACATGTTCATGTAAATTTGTATAACTGGATATGGAGGTCTCCCCGTGAGATGGTACATAAACCTGTGTATTACTGGATATGAAGATCTCCCCATGAGGATGGTACATAAACCTGTGTATTACTGGATATGGAGATCTCCCCATGAGATGGTTCATAAACCTGTGTGAGGTCCCCCCATGAGATGGTACATAAACCTGTGTATTACTGGTTATGGAGATCTCCCCATGAGATGGTACATAAACCTGTGTGAGGTCCCCCCATGAGATGGTACATACACCTGTGTATTACTGGATATGGAGATCTCCCCATGAGGATGGTTCATAAACCTGCAAGTTTTACGGTGAAACAGTGAGAGTTGTCAGGTATTGTAAGATAGATTTACCTTCAAATAGAGATCGCTCTCCCTTAAGGTGTACAGTTCCTCTGCTTGTCCTGGTTTATAGAAGCCAAACCACTGAGAAAAATAAAACATTATATTATAAATTCAAGAGAAGGGATGAAAGCTGCAGCTTGTTGCATTTCTACTTTATTATAGTCCTAATTTATACCCTAAATATGTCTCAAATGCAACATTTCAGGTCTAACCATTCAATTTTAGGAAGGACTGAAGACCCCTCTGCGAAGACCACACCCTCTTCTACATAAAACCTTTCTTTCGCCTCTGGTCCCTCCACAAAGGTCAGTGGGAGAAAATTTGACCCTCCCCCACACCCCCCCCCCCTTCCCTTTGAAATCTTGTGCATGCCACTGATCATTAAACAAGTCACAAGAAGGAAGTATTAAAATTGTAAATATTCATAACTCCGGCTGATTCCCATTATGTGGTGTTGCTTCATTGATATTTTAAAATGCACATCCTCTAATCGGTTCAAATTTATGTTACATATAATCTTTACACTTGAACCTTTCCATTGATGTATGGCACATTGTATTATTTTCTTATGCGACTCGGTGAACCTTGGATCAAACCTAGCACTTTTAGACAAGGAATTTGCTCTTTTCTCAAAGATGCCTATAGCGCTCACGTGACTGCAGGTCACCCTGTGACGTACATGTGCGGAGTTGGTTGAGGAAAACTTTCGATCAAGCTATTCACTGCAGCACTAACACTACGCCGATACGACACACTGTCATACTGTTAAAATCAAAATGCCAATGAATTGTGTAGTAGGAGGTTGCAAAAACACTTCTGAAGACCAAAATTTAAGTTTCTTACGTTTCTCAGTCATAGAGGCCCTCTAAAGGTAAAGTCTCCCTAATTTCACTATATATGCCTAAACTCATTAGCCATGTTTGCCTTGTTATTCTAATCTGCATTGTCAATTGTTTATCTTCGGCCGTGATTTACCCCATAGGTGCAGGAAAATATAGATCATGTTACAAAAGAGAGTTGTACACTGCTACACAAGACCCTGTGTGACTTAGTTCTCTTTAGCAGAACCAACGACACTACGCAAGGAGCTGACTTAGTGATGTACACTAACACTTACGGACGATATATATTGTAGGCATGTATATATTGTACTGAGACGGTAAAAGCTTTTAAATTTTTTAACTTTTGAAACTCGTATATGGAATATGGAATCTATCAGGCGTTTTTTTTTAGCGTGGTGTTCCCTTCACTTGTGTACTGCTCTCTTGAAGCTGTGACTTTCTGAAAGCCTTTATGGCAGCTTTATGGCAGCTTTACATTTTGTGGATTCGATTAATATTGCATCCACTGACTGGAAACAAACTGCAAACACGATTAAATGCAACAACAAATGAAGAAATATCTGAGATGTTGACATATTACACAAGCTAGGCATTTCAATTGCGGCAAGACCCCTATATCGTACGGCACAGTATGTATACTGGCCTATAATAGCAACTAATCTTACAAATAATGACCAGACGTTGAGGCAGTTTTTCAACAATGATTTTACTTTAATTGAAGAATTGCTGCCCAAAATGAGTTAACCAATGTGTGAACAATTCTAACAAATATTTCTTTTCTCTTTTAGCTGCATGTTTTTTGGAAGAGTGAATTTAATGAAAGGTTTACTTTCTTACGAGAACCACGTGGAAAGTCCATTGTTATTGTTTCGCTTTCGTGTTACACTCCGCACAATGACGTCGCACTGTGACATGTACGTTCATGAGCTTTTACGCATCAAACAATACTTTAATAGTATTATAAAGGTTCAACTGCTAATGTACTTAAGTTTGTGGAAAGTCCATTGTTATTGTTTCGCGTACGCAGTACACTCCGCAGAACTTCCATGACCTGTACATTCACAAGCTTTTACGCATCACGTTTCTGGTCAGTGAGAATCTGCTAACTTTGACATCAAATATCTCTAAATTACTGTCTCTCTCGACTAAACAGGAACCACAGTATTGTTTGTGTACGAAAATACTTTAGAACGAAGCCAAAAGAAAGGATTTTTTTTTTCGCCTCCTGCTATGCATGTTAACATACCAGCACTCTGTACGATTTGCTCACATAAAAATATTAACATTACAGCGATTCTTACCTCTGACTCTTTTGGTTGTACCATTGTATCTTCTGAGAACATGACCATTACAAACTTATTCAGCTTCTGCAGGTTCGTTTTGTAATCTTTGTTCACAGTCTACAGCAAAAAGAAAAATAATTTACAGTTGTTAAACTCTTTCTATAACTTACATGGTTTTACTATCATTAACTAGTCTTTATTATTGTAGGTGATATGAATTAATATATAACAGCTACCAATGTCAAACGTGTTAATATTTTATGTACTGAATATTTTATCTCTTGTACAGCACTACTCAATCTTCCTTACGAGTAATAAGCATGTTAATCACACGACTACCGTCACTGACAATATTAAATCAACTATTTATTGCTATTTCTCATTTTCTCTCACACGGATTGCAAGTTGATCCAAGAAGTTATATCATAAGTTCGAGCATTCTCTCTACGACAGGGGTGGGCTACCTTTTTGGATGAATGGGCCAGATATAAGGAGTGAAAAATTGACTGGGCCGCACCTAACCAAGGACCTGCTGTTGACTTCAAACCTTTCAAGCAATAAATGTAGGTGTGTGTACTTAATCTGTATTCTCAAAAACATAATGTCAATACAGAACAGTTGATAATTAATGGGGATAATAGGCCTAACTGACAACATCATTAGTGCCGATAAATTTTAAGTAGCTAGCTCGTTTTTGTGATGATGTAAAAAAGATTTTTTTTCTTTTTCTTGAGACATCTCACGGGCCGCAAAAAATCACTGGCGGGCCGTATGTGGCCCGCGGGCCGTAGGTTGCCCACCCCTGCTCTACAATGAAAACTTACCATTTCTTGATTGATGTCTGCTAAGAATACACTCGCTGTCCGGTATTCTTCTTCATTCAGAGGATCGTGCCAGTATTCAGCTTGGACAATACTATGATATGATGAAATGATAATTGAGTTGATCTACCACTGCCAAACAGGCCACATAAACCAGAATATATAACATAGCAAACACATCTATAGCTTATTACAGCAAAACAGATCCAGAGAAGCTTGTACTTTTCTTAAATAAATTTGACAAATAAGTTTGAAAAAATTTGTGACATAAGTTTGATAAATTTTGGACAATGTAAATATCAGAAGCCCACAACCACACAGTTCATTCAAGATCCATATTAATATTATTAAATGATCGTGAAAAGGTTGCAAATATTGCCAACAATACTCATTGCATGTGATAAATACTACATATGGAAGGTGTTAAGGGGCTGAAACAAGTAAACGCAAAGGTAAATCTACATATTTGGTTTAATGTCCAATAAATTGAAGACCAAATTCATGAAGCTGCTAAATCATAAATCACACTGCTCTGCTCTAAAATGTGTTTAGAAAACTGGCTTTGATTATTGATATTAATAACACTGCTGTAGACTTGAAAAGAATAATTTCCATTAGCACTTGTTAGACGGGAGTTGACAAATACAACTTGAATTTTTTTTTAATTGATCTTTGATATCATTAATGTTATTGCTGATGACATAGGAGTATATCTCACATGCCATAAATGTGGATAACATCACAACTGGCAGTGTCTGCTGTGTTACTCCCACAAGAGAGACAACAAACTTTAAAAATAAATGAAACTTGAAGAATACTAACCTGTCCTGAATGAATCTTCATTTGTAAATGTTTGCAAACATCAGGAATTCCATTGGAAGAAAGATGGTAAAGAAAGCAAAACAATGAATTATTTGTTGGAGGAATGTCTAGAATTATTAAACCAACTAATGTAGAAAAATAAGAAGGAAATGATATAAGCATTCCCACATACTTATGACTACAGTACTAGAGTATGTAAAGCAAGCTTTCCCTAACTTTATCCCCCGATGAACCCCCTGTGGATGTCAGAGTTGTCCACGAAGTTACGAACCCCCAACTTTTTAAGACAAAATCTGAGTCATTATTATACTATAATACGCATAATAGTGCTTCGTAAAAGATCAAGTTCATAGTGTAATATTGTAATGAAAAAAAAGAAGAAGAGATGAACAAATATTTATTTGGAAACTTCAAGATCAGATCAGCTCTTTATCTTCACGACGTACTGTCATGTGTACACCAACTTCACTTAAGTCATGCGGCCTGTGTCTGTTTCATAATTAAGTTATTTATCATTTGCACGGTACGGTACTACTATGGCAACATATGTGCGTATGGAACGCGAAAAGAGTTTGTCGATATGTACGACTTTTGTACATTACTAAATTATATGATACATCAGATTTTAGTTCAACAAAAATACTCTAGTTTTGACTTTCAGAAAAGTCTCACGAAACCCCTGGGATGGACTCACGCACCCCCTGGGGGTTCATGCACCCCAGTTAGGGAACCCCTGATGTAAAGGTTATTATTTGGGTTGAAAGGTACCAGTGGCAGAAGGTATTTGCATTTGATGGCACCAATATCACTCATAGCTTGGAAGCATGTCAATTTTGAAACAGGTACATTACTAGTCTCCATAAACTACCAATTAATGGTATCAAATCTTACATAGCAGTTACAAATCAACAATAAATTGTCTAGACACATTTGTAGAAATAAACAAGAGCTCTCAAAGAAATACTTTTTAAAATTAAAACAAGAACATCAAATTACACATGTCAGAAACAAGAACAAACAGAATAAACTGGAACATGCGATTTGATTGGCTGTGCATCAGGCTACAAGCAGCTAACTGGTTAAGATCTGTATCAATAACATAAATCTCACTTGATGTAAGCTCCAACATTAAGAAGCTTCCTAACATAGTCACACAAGGTGCTGCTGTTTCCAGGACAGTGTGGAAGTCCATACACTCCTTGGTGTTGCCCCCCAACAGAGATCAGGTTACGCATGGGAGGTGATGGGCACCTCTGAGCTACAGCACGTCTGAAATACAAAGAATTCATTTCTTCAAAGTCAGTTTTGATAAACGGGTAATTAACATTGCAAAATGGTCAAATTGCTGTACAAGTCCAAACATGTATACCAGTTTTTTACACAGCAACCATACTACTGTATGTTGTAAGAGCCAAATTCATAGCATTAAACCAGAAAACGAAAATGTTAAGTGGTTCTGATGTCTAAACATATTCATAGTGTGGTAAGCCATACATACTAATATTCATGAGCACACCAAAAAGAAGAGCTATTGACTACTGTGGCAACATATAAAGGAAGGTACCAGGAATCAGTTATCATTCTATTCATATCATTCTATCAGTCTATTTAGTGACATAATATATCAATAGCCCAATGGGCACTATGGGCACTATGGTTCATTGCTTAAAGGAAGTAAATATTGTTATTGTCAGTCATTTCAATAGTAAAGTAAATACTGACACAAGAGCCCAATCGCACTATCCAATATTGGGTCAAGAAAAACATTGGCTCAAAAAGATTTGGGCCCAAGAAAGTCCAAACAAAAATTTGGTTTGCCTAACAAAATGTTGGGGCCAAATGGGCCTTAAGAATTTTGGCCCACATGTACCAGCTATAAACTAACAACTGTATTCAGAGTTTGGATACAATCAAATTTATGGTTGTGGAGTTATTACAACTGTAAAATTTTGGGCCTTTCCAAAAAATGTTGACCTTAATGGTCCCAAAAATATTCAGCCCAAACAAACTAACTCAAAAATATGTTATTCCCAAAAGATTGAACCCAAAAAGATGTGGGCCAAAATGTGCCAAAAAATATTGGACCAAAAAATTCAGACCCAAAGAAGGTGTCCAAGAATGCAACGCAAAATGTGCCCAGAATCTTTTGGGGGCCCAGACAGTCCAAACAAATTTAGGCCTACATGTACCAGCTATTAACCAACAACTGTATTCCAAGTTTGGATACAATTCTATTTAAAGTTGTAGAGTTAAGCGATTTTAAATTTTGGCCCTCCCCAAAAAAATTGGGCACAAATCAATGATTGCCCCTAAATTGTTCCAAAAATATTTGGCGCAAAGAAACTGGCTCAAAAATATTTTTGCCCCCAAACATTAAACCTGAAGAATAGTGGTCCAAATGGTCCCCAAAATATTGCGCCCCACAAATTTAGGCCCAAAGAATGTGTCCCAAAATGCATTTGAGGTGGAATTTGAATTTGGGCAACCCAGTCCAAAAATGTCCCGGAAGTTTTTGGGGCACAGATGGTCCCAAAAAATTTGGGGCCTTATTGTTGTTGCAAAGAACATGTTAATACCATGTGGTCCCAGCATACCAAGTAAAAGCTAAATCGGACATGTATATTGCACTGATACTAAAATTACAATACACATAACTTTATAGCTAGTCATTTTCTTTCTGAAAATAATGAAAGAAATTGCCCAGATTCTTTAAGTGTCTGGCCAAGGAAACTTTCAGTCCTGCATGGAATCTTTCATTGATTACTACTGTATGTATTGTATGTATGTATATGTATGTATGTATGTATTTTAGATCCTCCTGCAAGCAGAATCTTGCAAAGAAGCCTCATTGGCTTATCAAAGCCGCAAGCTGACCGAAGTCAGTCTCTTAGATTCATATTTAACGTCCATGATTATGAATTGTCAATTGTCAACAACTCTGTACAGTAACTGGACCACATACATTAATCTTGGAGTGACTCAAACTCAGGACCTTATGATTGAAAGGCACCGGCGATAACCACTGAGCTAACACTCTCTTGATATATTTTGATTTGAAGAGGGAAAAAACTGCGAGCAAACTGTACTGCAAGAAGCCTGTGTAGGAAATATGTATAGATCTAAATCTTGAATAACCGAATTGAGATTAAAATAAGAACACATTGAAACCTGAGAAACAGATGGACAGACAGTTAAAATTGGACAACCAAGCAATGAATTGAGCAAAAATATTCAGACACTCTAAACTCTGATGTGGATGACAGCAGGTCTGCAAATTTAGCAGCACTGACAACTTACAAGAATTGACCTCCTTGAGAGAACCCAATGGCATTATATCCATTCTGCAGCTTGGTGTCATTGGCTATGATGTCACATGCCATTTTAATCTGCTTGTTGACATTCAGAAGAAAACCATTAGTGGTGTCCTAGAAGAAGAAAAAAATGTAACTTAAATTGCCAAAAATTGAAAGTTGTCACAACACAGTTGACAAATCTGCTATAGTCCCATTAATATAAAGATCGCAATGGATGCAAATTCCTAGCTAAGTTGTAATTTACGCAAGCCTGTTATTTCGGGCTGGTCTTTTCTCCTCATAAATTGACAATCACACCTTTCTTTGTGCAGATATTACTAGCAGAAAAATTCGAAGAAGCAAACTGGCTTTGTTGATGTGTGTTATCAAGTTCATGTTGCTATGTATAGTAAGGCTACCAGAAAGTCATGAACATGAATGGATTGTCATTGTTTTTTCCTCATTCAAATGTTCAGGCAAATACTGTGGTTGCTGTTGAATTCTTGACAGCAAATTAATTGTGGAGCCAAGCTAGCAAGTTGGCAATAGTGAACAAACATCTACAAAGATGGGATGTATGCTAACTACAAGTTATAACTACTGTAGTGCTTATCTCAACAATACCATTACCAATCATAGGAGAGTGAACAAACATCTACAAATATAGGATGTATGCTAACTACATGTTATAACTAGTGCTTACCTCAACAATACCATTACCAATCATAAGAGAGTGAACAAACATCTACAAAGATAGGATGTATGCTAACTACAAGTTATAACTACTGTAGTGCTTATCTCAACAATACCATTACCAATCATAGGAGAGTGAACAAACATCTACAAATATAGGATGTATGCTAACTACATGTTATAACTAGTGCTTACCTCAACAATACCATTACCAATCATAAGAGAGTGAACAAACATCTACAAAGATAGGATGTATGCTAACTACAAGTTATAACTAGTGCTTACCTCAACAATACCATTACCAATCATGAGAGAGTGAACAAACATCTACAAATATAGGATGTGTGCTAACTACAAGTTATAACTATTGCTTACCTCAACAATACCATTACCAATCATAGGAGAGTGAACAAACATCTACAAATATAGGATGTATGCTAACTACATGTTATAACTAGTGCTTACCTCAACAATACCATTACCAATCATAAGAGAGTGAACGAACATCTACAAAGATAGGATGTATGCTAACCACAAGTTACAACTAGTGCTTACCTCAACAATACCATTACCAATCATGAGAGAGTGAACAAACATCTACAAATATAGGATGTATGCTACCTACAAGTTATAACTAGTGCTTACCTCAACAATACCATTACCAATCATGAGAGAGTGAACAAACATCTACAAAGATAGGATGTATGCTAACTACAAGTTACAACTAGTGCTTACCTCAACAATACCATCACCAATCATGAGAGAGTGAACGTAGACACCAGGGACATGACCCTCTATCATACTCTTAATTGAGCCCATGCTGAGTGGATTACAACAGCTGTCACCTAAAAACAGAAATTAGGCCAAAAAACAAAATTTAAATCAATCAGGCAACTTTATTGGTAAGTAGGCCAAGGTAAGACTTAGACCATGGCGCACTACAATTATAGCGCACTGCAGGGTCCACATGTTATGCTGTTATTTTAGCAGTGTAGTCACAGTTAGCCCATCTGAAGAACTGAGTCCCTCAATGGTCCTCATAAGTCAAAGATTATGTGATGGTGTTAAACTAGGTCAATCATTACTCACTCAGTCATTCCTGCTTTCTTATTAAACTTGTGTTATCTCCATGTAGCTATTTTTTGCACTTTCAATATGAATTATGAAGGCTGTGGAAGGCTGTGGCCCATTTAGATTTCTAAATCTTTCCTGTGGTGTTTATCACATTTGTTTATGTACGTTTATGTAAAGTCACACCTAGCTGTCATCTGAGTCCTCGATATGCACTGGATACAACATACATGATATGTTGTTCACATATTAGCCGGACAAATAAGGGGTAGTGTGCTCACTTTTCATCTAGCTGCCTGGTGAAGATGGGAATACAGTAGTGCTGATAGTCGACTCTTTCTTTTGTAGTCGATTAATCGCATCTAGCTCTTCTCTAGATTACTGCAATTACTCGGTTACAGTTATTACGTCAACACTGTCATTTTTACATTGCAGAAATACATTCAAAAAAAATCTTTTCCATGGTGCACTGTCTTAATTGGTTCTTTCGTGTCTTAATGTGTGAACAACTTTCAATCTATAAAGTTTCATAAAATCGCTCATAGTATTAAAATCAAATGTTTGATCATTGTTAGGACTGAAAGTTGCACTGCAGAACAAGCGTATTACTGACAAGTAAATGCATGAATCTAACCGGAGCAGGTGCTTGCTGATTTTTTAACACAGCAAAGTGCTAGTGTAGCATTGTGAGAACCTGTAATTTAGCTTTATTTGCTGACAAACTGAATTAGTATTGTTTTTGATAGGTTTGTCTATTTTTCAAAAGCAGTTTATGTGTAGTGCTAGTTTGTTGTCGAGAAATCACAACAAGCTCTGGGTACAGACTTGCAAATATTAGATACAGAATGGTTACCCAGTTATCCTCATTAGCCTACTGTACATGGCATGGATAGTTGAGAAAAGTGGTATGGAAGTGGCATCGAAAAAATTAAGCGAGTCTGTAGCAGCAACTCATTACTTGCATCTATAGATGCTCTATTTGAAAGTGCTCTACTTGTTTACTGAACTTGTCTGAATAATATTTTGGGGAATATTTTTGAAGATCATATTTATTTAGAGCTCTTCTGATCTTCCTGGAGGTCAAGTTTTGTTATTTACTGCATATGTCAATAAGATATCTGAGAGAGCTTGCCAAGAAGCTATATGATTGTGAAAAATTCCTTCTGTTGTGCAGATTTCATGCCAGACTTTTCGCAACAAATTTGTGGTGCTTCACATGTGAACTTATTGTAAGGATCACCTCAAGAAGTTTTTAATTAAGTCCATTGCGATGGATATGGCCACACTGGTGAATGGGGTCACACATTGCTTCACATCGGGCATTCATGCTGCCTAGGAATAGCCACAATGTTATGAAAACATGTAAAAGATAGATAGGGTAGCACATTGCAGAGGTAAAAGGCAGTGAAGAATTAATTTGATCATGGGAAATGGTTGCCTGTTCAATTCTTCTTAAATGTGCGGTATTCACCCAAACATATTACGAGGATTGGTATCCAAATTTCATTTACCTAACAAAGGCTTGATTTTATGTTATTTGGAAAGTTATACAGCTCTGTGTATCACTTGCAAATAATAGAAACACTATCTGAGAGGATCAATCTTGTTTAAAATACGAACCTTAAGAAGTTAAATATCTGTGAATGTGTTATCTTGTTGGAAACTTGGATTTATTTCTAGCAAAGAATTTACCTATAAAGCATATGCAACACTAACAGTAAAACACCAATTCAGTCACATAACGCCGTAACCTATAGTGTCAATATTAATCTACGACACTACAGTAGCTAGGCTAAGACAGTAAGACTTTGAACACGACCTGACCTAGCCTTAGGTATTAGGCTAATTAATAGTTTTTAGGTAGGCTAGGATTGGGATACAGTAATGGACTTGAACGAACCCATCCCATGCCAAATGACGACTGGCACTGGTCCATCCCTCTGTAACTCTCCGTGTACGAGGATGGCGGTGCAAACGACGCTCAAAACAATCTTCCAGCTCATTTCGTTGAAATTTTGAGTTCTACGTCCTCAAAATAAGGAACTTGTGAGGGCATATAACTAAAATTAACATAACAGTGCAATAACAAGCAAACTAGGAAACCATTCTCATAACTTCTAACTTATTGCTAGATCCTTGCAGCTTCTTTTTGTCTGAGCATTGCACATAACAATATCAACTGAACTTCATAAGAACACTTCATATTTACCAGAAGTATTGCTAATATATGTTTTGTTATGTTAGATTGGACTAATTAAGTTAATGAGGTAGCAACCATTTGCGTTTTATTGTAGTATAGCGTTTTATTGTATCAATTGACAACAAAATTTACGATCAGATGACTTTTGGTCATGTGTTACGGTGGTGAGCAAACAATAACATTGAACGTTATTGCGCGCCGTTTGAACCATATTTATGTTGCCATTGCAGAAACTTGTGTTGCCGTCTCGTGAAGTTATTTTGCAGCGGCTTAAACGTAGGTTGTTTGTCACGAAAACTTAGGTTGAGTAATAGGTTATTTTAAGGTCGCATATTTTATTGAGTGACTAGATCTATAGGATTATTTAGCAATAAGCCTATTCAGATAGTGTGAATGTGATTTCAAATGTGGACATCGCGGAACTAGCCTTCGTACTACTACTACTAGAAGTCTCTGCAGGTATATGAAACTTGAATCCGTGGAAATAGCCTAGGCCCAGACAAGTGTGACACAACTAACACTTGCAACCTGTCTTCTGTACCTGACCTTGCAGTGGCCCAGCCAACAATTCCAGTGGATAGGGCTAATTAAATAAGTACAACGGATACTAGCGTAAAACATCAATTTTAATAGATGTCCCAAACTATACAGCAGTCACAATGAGCATCAGTTTCCTGTTCGTTCCTTGCCTTGTATCATTTATTTTCATCATATGTCTAGTTTTACTTTGCAAGAAAGACGTCAGTGAAAAAGGCAAAGATGGATTACGTTCAATCCCTGGTCCATGGGCTTGGCCTGTCTTAGGTAACTTGCCAGATCTGGTCTGGGCAGGATATAAACCAGAGGAACTGATGATGAAGTGGATGCGACAATATGGTCAAATTTTCAGCTTTCAGCTTGGCTTTCAGTCAGTGATAGTTTTGAATAGCTATGGACTAATAAAGAAAGCATGGCATCATCCGAAGCTTCAGAACCGTGCTGCTCCATTGGTTTACATAAAGGCGTTGGGGCCAGGCAAAGGTACAGTAGGCTAAATGTTCTTGTATAGACTACTTTTGTTTAGCCTAATTTAAATTTCAGGTTTCATTTCAGAGCAATTGCAGAATACCCCGCACTTCACACACGCAGTGCTCTTTGATGACAACAATACATTGGTTACTATAGGGACTTCCAGTCATAATCTGTGTTATTCCCGAGTTGCGGGGTATTCTGCAATTAGGCATGTATTCGTTTCAAAGCCCGAGTCCCTCACTGGGATAGTGGAATTTCATAACAAATATTTCCTTGGTGTTTGGTCGATGCATAGGTGAACAAGCAATAAGTTAATACAGTACATGACGAGACGTTTTGTTAGTGTTTCCTTCAAAAGTAGCCTATTGTTATGACGACTGAGTTTGTGAAAGAATTCAAACGGTCTCTCACTTTTCTCAGCCCTTGATGCTTTCATCAGTAGGCATACTACCTACAGTAATTAGAAATGGGAATGGACAGGGGCGTCAATCCGATTTGAAACGTGAGGGGGACGTAATCGATTCGAGTATTCCGGCCGTAAGTACTATCTAAGCGGAGCGCCACCATCGGTTGGCGCGCAGCGTACCAAGAAAATTTCAGATTTCAATACTTGCCAGATCGCTGGATATGGCACTTGCCAGGCTGGATAGCAGCCATCTAGTTGCGACATTTCGGGAGGAAATTACAAATTCGCCAATCAGGAAATCTGCAATAAAGTTCATGCGGCCTTAATTTTTGGTGGATTATTTCCAGTTGACATGAACATTAGAACCCAGTGCAAGTTGACACATGATGCAGCGAACTGGAACCCCAGCCCCATTTTGCCCTATGTTTC
>JAIPMN010002503.1:0-28147 GCA_020650975.1 Apostichopus californicus
TCGGGTCTGTAGGATGGAAACTGAATTGAAAAATGGTCACACTTTCAAATGTCAGGTTATATTTTGTAAATTTGGATGAAATTTAACTTGAAGTGTCATTTTGGAGGAGGAGAACATTGTTTACAGGGAGGTTCAATGAAATATTCCAGTGTCAGCTGTTCGTAACTTTTATTGAAGGAAATTTTTAGACTGGTAGTTGAAAACTCTACATACGGTTGTTCAAAGGTTTACATGTATTCTGCCTAATAAATATGATGTCATCATAGCATACCTTACTCCAAAGGTTTAACTTTTCCTTTTACAATCATGTTGTTAATTTATCCCTGAATGTGACAAAAAGTTGGATGTTAGCTTAATAGCTGCCACGTATTTTTAATTCATTTCATCGAAAGTCACCAATTTTAAGAATTCATATCTTTGTCACAAAACATCTATTGAGTGCAGAAACATCTTACTCTTAGTAATGGCCAACAATCTCAACATTTCAATACCTAACAGCAAGTAGGACTGATGCTACATCAATATGAATTTCCTGGCCTGATGACCTGATACTGGTTCATGGCAGGAGTGGGGGGGGGGGGGGGTTCATACCCCCTTTCAATCTCACTCAAAACTTCAAAAGTAGTTATTAACACGACATTGCATTTAGACCTACCTATATCCCTAATTTATAGTCTAAGTATGTCTCAGAATGCATCACTTAACATTTAAAATTGATATATCAATGATTTTTATGAGCGCAAAGTGTCGCCACTTGCGTTAATTTCAGCACCGCATGGAACATTACCTCTGACTCTTGTCATCCTCTCCCCCCCACCCCCCAGAACGTGTCAGGGTCTCTTTTATTAAACAGTCCACTAACAATCACAGAAAACACTCAAGTATCATTAATTTGATAATCCAGTTTTTACGGTACATCTGCTAATTGGTACGGAGGGTCAAAGATGGTCTGTAACTAAATATTTCCTACAAACACCGTTTTTGAACTTTCTTTCTTCCATTGTTTTTAATTCATTTTATTATTTTCCGCTCTAAATAAAAGAGCCTGTACAAAAAGAGAAAGTTCCCAGCTACTAATGCCACAATTTTCACAACAGTTATTTGAAGGCAGAAATACTCATTGACACTTAGTGAATAAACCCTGTTGATTAATTGTATACACAAAACTCACAAAAAAAATTAATTGTTGCCAAAGACCACAACACGCTGTGGTTTGAAACCTTACTTTTGTACCCAAAATAAAGGTTCACAAACAAAATGTAGACTACTATACTTGCAAGGAAAATGTCCATTCCCTCAATACAAGTGTTCTTTTAAAATCTGAAAGTTTTCCATTTGAATTGAATCATTTACATAAATTTTTTCGGAACATGGCAACAACATCGACATACATTGGTGTAATATAAACATGATGCAATTTAATAAGTAGAAAATAGATACTATTTTTACCACCACTGTGACTTTGTTGACAATAGATCCATCATGGTAAGAATTTAAATTTCTTAACCGTGCATAATAACCACAAGAACCATTCATCACCCAACTGGGCTATTTGTTACTCTGAACTCCCTTTCAACCAAAAATATGACTACTGACTTCTTCCATTAAGCTAAATTGCCTAATAGTTGATCATACTGTTTCTACCACTGACATTCTTGTATTTAGCCATATAAAGTTGAAGGTTAACAGTCTTGTTTGAGGCCAAGTACACGACTTTACAACTTAACCACCTGGCCATTGGTAACTTGTCACAACCACACACCAAAAGTGTGCACAATTCAAGCAATCCCCTCCTGGGGCACTACAGTGCACCACATCTATGTGTCCCCTGGTTGACTTCCCATAGGGTGCAGCCACAAACCGGCGCACACAACTATGTTAACAAGTTACCTCGCAAGTCCCCATTTATACACCTTGGTGAAGAGAGGCAATGGAGGTAAAGTGCCTTGCCCAAGGACACAACGTACTATCAGGTGTATACATCTGACCTCAGACCTTCTGTTTTCGGCTATAACTTACATATTCAATCCGTTTGGATATTGACATGTTTTAAGCCTTCAAATACTTGAGGTAGGCCTTGTCGATTGCCTCGGTTCCAACTCCAGTGAGAGGGCGTACATCTCATCATCATCCATGATCAATGATACATCGGTCAAATAACTGATCACCTGGTAAATTGAGAGCGAAAAATTTGTTTCACTTGATTGTATAGGATGAATCGTTTACACTGAGTTTGAGTTTATATATTTGATGTCTTTCTGTTTTTTTGCACAACATACCCCTCATCACAATCACAACATTAATATGTTTGCCTTTCCTATTGGTTTCTAGTTGTACAAGTCAACAGTCTTGAAGAATTCTAGGTTTTGTCGAGATGAATGCGACTTCATATTTGTGACTTAAATATTGTGATTGAATAATTCAGATTCAATCCCCTCCTTTCTTTTGAATGGGGGATGGGAGAGGGGTTGTTTCTTGCACAACAATACTCCCATGGATCACAACTTTATGGGTTACTAGTGGTCATAAGACAGCTTCAAGTCTAGAAGAATTCTACGTTTTGTAGATACATGCGACTTCATATTTGTGACTTGAATATTCTGATTGAATAATTCAGATTCAATCCCCCTTTCTTGTGAGTGGGTGGGGGAGGTGGGGGGGGGAGGGATGGATCACACCACTAAAGACCACATAAAAAAAATGAACTGAAAAATGACTGATTCATGACCTATGTTGTAAAATACTTTTTTCAGTCTTTCAAAACCTTGGCAAGTCTCAAATAATTTGTCCCAGATTTCTTGGAAGAAAGGTACCTAGAGACAAGAATCCTTTAGATACCAAACTATTCTAAATAAGAAAAAAATGTTACTTAAGGACACGTTGATAGAAAGTAAGGAATACCGGCACACAAACTGTACTTAAAGATTTCCACAATGTTCCTTGTCTTGAGCAAAATAATGTTAGCAGCTATCCTTATTTCAAAAATTCAATTGAGGGGGGGGGGGGAGGGTCAGGGGTCTGGGCCCTCTGGACCTCCTCCCTGGATCCAACTCTGATCTTGATATGTTGACCAAAACGTTCATGTTGTGGCCAGCTACTTCTGACATAACTTTGCAAGTTACTATTTTGCACAGAAAAGATATGCACCTACAGTATGTGCTTGTCTGTGTGTATCTGGGAAATCTGTATTAACACTGTGAACTTACCACTCCATTTGGAGCAATGCTGTAAGGTGTCTGTTGAAAATGGCGGATTTCTTGAATAACATGAGCAATCTGAAAAAAAGAAAAATGAAAATGAGCATTTAAGTAGTAGTTTTTTAATACCAGAAATAAAAGTCAAATATCATAACAGATCAATTAATACTACCTCCAGAACATTAGCAGTAAGAAACTTCAAAAGTTCGGATATGGTCCATTATCTTTACATTTTCTGAATTTGGAGAAGCCAATTCTGAGCATTTGGGGTGGGTTTGGTATAACAAAATATGCAAGGAAATTAAAAGATTCAGAACATATACATAAAATGATTACTAAACTAGTTCTTATGTCATTCATTAAGGTAAGATAAACTGTTATCAGGGGTTTGATGGATTACTTATAGTTCCACCATGGCATGAATCTCTAAAAGTCTACAAAATACAAAGTCTAAATTAAACCTGGGTTATACAACAACTTTAACAAATTTCTGTACCAGGGCCTATCTTTACTTATAAATATTTATGCTATTACTTTAAAAATGTTGGGTATACTGTGACGACACCTCCTCTTAATTCAAACCATTCAAAGAAATTGTCAGGTATAAATTGATGGTCGCTGGGAACAGGTTCATTATCACTTCCCTTGCAGATTTTAGAACAATTCTTATAAAATGCAACTACAGTCCCCCATGTCTTTCTTGACAATCTCTGTTTTTTTGTTACCGGAATGAGTTGCAAGAACACTTGTTTTTTTTTATCTTACTATCATCTGCTTCTGACACTGTCATGCAAGTAACAAGTGTTTTTACAAGGCATAGAATTGAGGATTAATGCCAAACGCTGTTATTTTCTAACAAACGATTTGACTTTTAGGGTACTGTAGGAACTGGATGATTGTAGCATGTTTGCAATAAATGCCAAATAATACAAACGTTTATCAGAGTGATGTCGCTGTTATTACCTGGATGGAATTAAATAATGGATTTAAAAAATTAATCCTTTAATGAATTTCACCATGTTCAGGTGTTATATTAAATAACCTACCATTCTCATTTTAGAGAAATTGATGAGACTATCCTCAGTTATGTTTGGCGATGCATCTTCAATGAAAGCCAGGTCAGTGAGGTAGAAACCAAGGTAGGGCACACACGGTGGATCAATCCTAAAAGAAGGAACATATTAATTGAATTCTACCTTAGTTCGCCAACACAGGGATCAAAAATATTACAAGCATGCAGGTGCAACGATACGGCATGAACCTAAACTGGAGAGAGAGGTCTATGAAGGGAATTCATCAATAAAAGTGGCTGGACTATCAAGTCTAGCAGAGAGACCATTAGGTCAGTTCCTAAGAAGCATTGCAAGACTAAACAAATCTTTAAAAATTTTATAGCTTCAAATTTAAGATGAAGAAATTGCTTTTGGATTTCGTCGTCATCCACGGGATTAAGTTAACAGAACATGTATGGTTGATTTATTAGTTCTTGCAATTTATGAAAATATGGCTTAATTTTAACATCTCAGGTCATTTCACTGATTTAGCTATAAAGGAGTTTTCCAGACATTGACCTTCTTTTGTAAAAATATGAAAAGAAAAGTTATGAATTTTACTAGCACTATAGATCTTGCCACTGTCACAGCTCTCTATAAAGCATACTATAGATTGCATGTCTGTTTGTTATATATACCTATGCAGTGCTTCCCTCATGTTCTTAAATCTTCCATCAGATGAAACAAGTATCTGCAATTTCTCTAATGTAGCCTTTGTCTGTTAGAAAAGGGAAAAAAACAATTATTTTTAGTTAAATTGTACACAAAACTTTCACAACATATATTCAGAATTATTCATATTATAATAAGTATTTTATCATCAATTATTATTGACACAAATAATCAATGTGATACTTCAAATAAATAAATAAATCTGTGAAACAGAGAAATAAGTTTCAAATTTGGTACATTGGGTAATATTGAATGTAGTAAACAAACTAATCTCCTAATCCTTTTTATTTACTTCTACCGAACGATAATTTTCACAAATAAACATAAAAAATTGAAGAATATAGGTAAAAATTGAACAAAACAAAAATTCAGCATTCACTAATAAACTGCTCTCATAATCTACCTCATGAAATTTGACAAAAAGGAAGGTTACATTTTGCCCAACCATGTCATCATTAAATCATCTGACCTAACGTATATACGTCCATCAATCTATCCCACAGTGTTCTCTGTCTTCATAAATTTTTGCATATATGTTATGAAATAACACCCATAACTGCCCAGAGCATAGTTCATTTGATAACACTACAGTTCATTATCATGTAGATGGTATGGTACTAGTCCCAACTCACTACCTGACATTGGTCCCCAATGGTGCTTTCAAAACACCCCGGGCACGTCTTGAAATTATGCAAAATTTCAATCAACAAAAAACTTCTCCCGACCAAATTTAGGTTGTATGTCTTACGATCTGATTTTTTCAACTTCATAGTCGTTACGTATTCAAGTTTCACAATTCTCTGACTGAGTGTGTAATATAAAAGGCATGGTTTGTAAGATGACTTAATCATATTTAATATATTTGCAAGTTTAATGGTATCCTTTTGAGACTATTTTATCAAGGGAAAAAGCAGTAAAGTTACATTGTGGATTATTTCATATCAAAAATTGTACACTTCTTTATCAAATGATCAGCAAGTAAAGTGCACCCTCAAATTTTATATATCAGAGCTGTGTTTTATTAAGTCATAATAATGATGAGTGTTTTACACTAGAAATTTCTCTTATCTGGATCCTTTTTATCTTTTTTTCCCCACTATTTTCTGCTTCTATTTTTCTTCTCTTGCTTAGTACATTCTCTCAGGACTATTATTTCTTCTCATTTTGTTGATCTGTTTGGAAGAAGCTCCTGCTTTCTTGGATTCTCCACAGTTTTTATTTGTCTTTGACACACTGTAATGCTCACAAAATGTCTTTCTTTGTATAATATAGGATGAACCAAAGTGTAAAACAAGCCCTTTTTTCCCCAAAAAAGAAAAAAAACCTAAGAAATTTGCTGTTGGACAAGTAACATGATGAATATCTATGTTCTTCACTGTTGAATAAATGTTTAATTAATAAGTTTTAGAATACACAATTAATTTGCACTTGAGAAAAGCAGCAGCAGTTTCCTTACTGTTTTTGAAACTTTATCCCAAACTCTCTTTAGTCTATAGACAGAACTGTTCATGAGTGCAGAGGTTATCTCTAGGACAGTGTTGAAATTGTGCATACAACGACAGATGTCTGCCACAGCGGCCCACTTCTCTATAGCTGCTGCACGGGATGAAGATGTCTTCTGTCTCAGGATCTCAGAGGCTACCAACTTGCTGACCTAATTAATCAGGGATATGGAAAGAAATTAAAAATATTGCAAGAATATTATTTAAAAGCACTACTCTTTGCTTTCAAATGATTTGCTTCTGTAGGACAGAGAAAGCATTGAATTGTTGCTTTCTCAAAGAGTTACGAGCAAACTGAGCCGTGCTAAAGTAGTAATTCTTCTCATCAGGGCTGCCAACATCCTTACCCCTCCCCGCCTCCATCCCCCTATTTCATATGGTGGTTATTGACATGCTGCCAAAGTAACCTTACATAATAATAATAATAATAATAATAATAATAATAATAATAATAATAATAATAATAATAATAATCATAATAATAATAATAATAATAATAATAATAATAATAATAATAATAATAATAATAATAATAATAATAATAATCATAATAATAATAATCATAATAATAATAATAATAATAATACAGTTCTTGTAAAGCGCAACACACAACAAAGTCTTGATGCGCTGTATACAAAATATAATACACTACAACCGTGAAAACATATGAGTCTTGAGTACAGTTTTAAAGTTATTAACATATTGAGCACATTTGACATGCTCTGGGAGACTATTCCCAAGAAAAGCCGAAGCATATTGAAAGGAACATTGGCCGTATGAATTTTTGGATACCGGGTGTGATACCAGTAATGACTTTGTACTAGACCTGACAAAATATTCTTACATGAAAGTAGCACTGAAGCCATGGCAACAAAACCCTGTTCATCTTTCACATGGTGGTATAATACTCATGTGCACCAATGATTCGTTCATGCAACAAACCTTCCTACATTCAAACTTTTTCTCCTACCTCTCCTCTTCCCTGTTGGTTTCTTTCTTTCTTTCTTCTCTCCATCCCTTGTCTACTAATCCCCTCACATCTATCTCTTTGTGTTCACCATGCTCATTAACCTGTCTGTATTCTGTGCGTGTTTTTGTCCCTTCTGTTACTGTTACTTGTCATTTAGCCTTTGAAGAAGATCCTGCTAGGATCGAAACGTCAGGCCAACTTACTTTTACACATTCTCCTACACAGGCTCCCTAGTGGATAAGCAGTGTGCTAACAGTTTTATTTTATTTTGTTTACATTCAAACTTCTATAAAGATTAATCCAGTTTCTCGTACATACATCAGTATGCGTTGTTGCTCCATTGAGAACACAGAATGACAAGTTTATACAAGTATTAGCATTCATTGCCAGCACACTCCATGCTCTGCGTGAGTTTGTGAGTAAAATATCTGCCGTAGGTGAAGAAACTAAGTACTACAGGGAATTTTTCAACCTTTCACCGAATATTGATGACTTTAAACAAACCTAATTGGTTCATTTACTGAAACCAATCTAGGACAATGATCATGTCAGAGTGTCGTACCTCGTTAAATCTTCTCGTCAGAGCCAAAATATGAGGTGCTTTTTCTGCTTTGTCTTGCTTCATCCACTTTTGACTTAGAAATTCCCTGTGGAGAGATTAATTAACACAAAGCTGAACAACTGTTGAGAAATTCCCCATCTCTTGGCTGTACAATGTACTTTGAATACTCAAGGTGTGCTTGTTATGTCAGACCTGTATAGTCGACAGTGATTTTTACTGTATGTAGTCTCACTGTCTTTTACTGAATTTTTTTTTTATCGTCTGCAGTCATAAAGTAGCGAAAAATTGATAATGGTCAAAACTTATTCAAATTTGATTTCAACTGTAACAAAAATATCTTGATACATATTAACTAGGATTCTGTTGTCCTGTTAAAAAGAGTAAATGGCTTTGGATGAGCCAAATGATAAAAGTAAACAACTGTAAATGGGTTGGCTTCTCTCCAAACCATGATCAATTTAAATACATGCAAACAATAAATGAAAGGAAAGTTTGGGGACTTAGGAAGGTAACTTGTAAATATAGTTTGTTTGCACCGGTTTGTGGCTGCACCCTGAGGAAAGTCCCCCAGGGGGACACATAGATGTGGTGCACTTTAGTGCCCCAGGAGGGGATTGTTTGAATTGTGCACACTTTTGGTGTGTGGGTGTGACAAGTTACCAATGACTAGGGGAGGGGGGGGGGGTGGTTAAGTTTTAACGTCGGCCTTGTACTCAAACAGAGACTGTTAACCTCTACTTTTCTTCAAGAGGCTTACCAGAACGGAATTGCCCTCAGCAATTTATGTTCGATGTATGTCAACTGTTCTGCGAGTTCCAAGGCGGGGAGGACAGTAAAAGAGTCTTCTGCCGGAGGTTGCATGGAAGCTAGCTCCATCAGCTCTGCCTCTCCCATCAATGCAACATGTATGTGCTCTTGCTTCAGTTGCCTGTAAGAGAAATAACACACAGTTTCATGCAGCTGCTTGCAAGTCAATTCAAACTCAATGGAAATAGGAAAATCAAATTTTAATTAATTTATTTATTTAAATATATGCAAGTATGTACATATTTAACTTCTTTCCCACATTTTCACAGTATGTTTGACAAACAACTGTGCCTTGAAAATGCCAAATTCAATGGGTATGCTTGAAAACAATTGTGCCTTGAAACTGCTAAATAGAATGGGTATGGTTGAAATGCTAAATGGAATTGGTATGCTTGAAAACAATTGTGGCTTGAAAATACTAACATTAATCTGATAAAGATCTTTAATGCAGCGTTCAGCTTCAAAGATCGTGCCAAAAATATATTCACATCATCGAACATGAAACAGGCAGTATGTATCTGTAAACCACATGCGGTGGAAAGATTGAAGTCTTTCACTATTTCCTGCATGGCCAGCTGGCAAGAAGAATCAGCGTAATAAGCTTAACTTAATTCTGTCAAATAATATCTTTAAAATAAAGTAAACCATGTCATTGTTGTCGATCTTACGACTGCAGAAAAACTGACAAGTCTTTTATTGGAAATAACAGATGAATTTTATACTCATTGTTCCTTTAAGGGATCATTATAAATGGTTAAACCATGTCAGGGACATCCAGGCCTGCATATTATTCCCTAAATTCATCCAGAGCTAGTGTTTAAAACAATTCTTCCATTTCTTCCGTAGCCTGTGGATAGAGACTCATCAAAGAGGCCTCTCCACTTCATCCTTGAGATAATGCGCATAATACGCCGGCGATTCCAAACGACACTAATGAATAACTTACAGTCAAGTGAATTTAGGCAAAATATTTTTGTCTTCCAACTGCAGGGATGGACTTACTGACATCATACAGGGAAAGTTTCTGTAGTACTCCCCCCCCCCAACCCTCCCCTCACTCTCTCTCTCTCTCATTATCAAGAAAAACTATGCAAAAGAATTATACAATGGTAATAGTATCCTCCAGCTACACAATCAATAAAACTTTCAAATTCTGAATATGGAAATACTTAAAGGACTAGGAATGAATGGATGACTTAATGAAAGATGAAAGATTGATTATCGTTATCCAAGAGAATTATCAAAGTGAGCTGTACACTGCCCGACTGATCACAACACAACTTAACTTGACAGCCATTGCAGGAAAATGGTGATCAAGATTTTGCCATTTCTAGGTCCTGTCGGGTTCAGTCGAAGATGTAACATTTTCCAGACTGGCATTTGGCAGTGTGAGGTGGTTCACGACTAAAACTGCAATTTTTAACAAATTTAACCAATCAATGGGACAATAACTGTGCAATGTGGCCGAATCAAGGTCCGGTTGCTAAGAGCAAAAAGTCGTTTTGTGGTCTGGTCAGTCGGTCAGTGTGCGGGGGTTAGCTGTTAAGTCCATTGTCTTCACGACAAATTGAGAAGTAGGTGAAGACAATCGAGAAGTAAGTGACGACAATTCAGTTGACTGGGATCATCATCAGGTGGGTAGTGTGCAGCTTAAGGATTCAAAACCTGAAGTTTATTTTGTATACATGGTTTTCCACTTCTAGTTTACATTGATAGGTTTTACATTGATAGTTTTACATTGATAGTTTACATTAATAGTTTACATTGATAGTTTATGATACTGGATTCAGGATACCAAGTTCTTCAGGGACCCTGTGACATCTTTGAGAATTGCGCGGTACGGGGAGGAGTTGGATAATTGTTCAGTGGTGTAGAAAGCACCACCAATGGTGATCACCACGCCAGTATGAAACGATGCTCCAAAAATTATTGGAAGTCCCTGGTCCACCCTGGGCATTGGCTGCCCTTTAATTATTACAAGATAACTGGCAAGCTATAGGGATGGTTGTGGTTACCGTACGGTTCTTTACAAAAGCTCAGGTCATGGTTGGATGTTTCTTCAGGTGAAAGGAACATCTAAGAACTTCCTTAGATAGTTTAAGAGAGGTTATTACCTGAAATATCTACCATACAAAGAGATTTAATTCCAAAAGTGTCAACGAAATTGTGAAAAAGTGTGTGTGTTATATTAAAGTTTTTTTGTATAATTCATATTCTTTTTAGCATATTTAGCCGGTATACATGTCCTCTGATACTCAAATCTGATCACTCGTTGTATAAAACAAACCAGTAACTTTCTGACTACTGGAAATTTATAATGACAATACTTGTTTGGTTCACATCACATTTTCATAAGGACTGAACCCAAGGATCACTGATGTATAGTGAGTGTTTATAAGTTTTTAAGGTCAAGTCCTCTCTGAGGTGGAGAGCATATGAATATTTAGTTTTTTAATTTTACCCAAAACTCTCCTTAGGTATGACAACTGGAAGTATTTCTCCAAATATTTCAATGAGAAACATTTTCCAAGAGCTTGTAACTAGCCTAAAGGATTAGCACAATTCTGCTGTCAAAAAAATAAATATCCGAGACTAGTAAAATTACTGCATTCAAAAGATGCTTGTCACATCAAAAGTAGCTGCTTGATAAAATGAAGGGAATTTTTTCACTAACCTGAGGATAATCAAGGCTCCTTTGTGTTCTGATGGAAGAAGATTAGGATTCCCTACAATCTCTTCCAGAAAGTCCTTTACTAACGTTCGAAGTTCATGGTTGCTTTCAAAATCCTTTTGAGAACAAATATTTTGTTCATCATTTCAGTTGCTTATGTCAATTACCCCCCAAAAAAGAATAAAAAGGACCACTTAAAACACAAATTCACTGCAAGCTATTCTTTACCAAAACAAAATAAGAAATTAATTGCTCATTTTAAGCAAACTGGCTCAGTTGGAACTGAAGTGTTACTTTTTACTTTAGAAAAAAAAATAGTATTCTAAATTCATTTCAATATTTCAATGTTTGAAATGAAGGGACCAGCATGAATTCAAAGATGTAATAAAAAATTAGGACAGGAAAGAGTTGAATTGTCGGGGTACTCTGACCTCTAGCATCAATGATACTTAAAGTCAATACACTCAGACATGATTTGTGGGTAGGGAATATGAACACTTCAGACACACTTCCCCCAAAATGGATGGAAAGTGAAGAAAAAACCAGTTGTACTGTCTGTGGTATTTATTTCTTTTGAAAAACTTATAAAAGTGCATTTAATATACTTTGTTCAAACTTCAAAAGGTCTATATAACTGAAAAATGTTTTAATTGCTTTTCTACGTGTTCATATTATAAGATAATATCTGTCTGAATAACAAAGCTTTTAGAGTGGCAAAATAGATATTAAGTACTTGCTAATTAATATTCAAAGTGCTTTAAAAAATCTTTTGATCCATTGCAAATTTTTGTTTGAATAAGTCACTTAAGGGTTTGACAAAAATGTTGGCAAACATTGTCAGAAATTGTTTGCCAAACAGATGAAGTTGCTTTGATCTGAGAAGCAATCAATTTTAGATTAGTTTCCATGGATACGATTGAATGCTCATCAGATACAAGCTAACGACACCTGGTACTACACATGGACACGTCCTGGGTGTGTTGTAGAATAAATGAAGAATGAAAGAAAAACTTCTGTCCAAAAGTGGATTAAAATAATAATTAAAAAAGAGATAAAAATGGTAGGAATATATCAAACCTGAGCAAACTTTGAGACCCAATGACGAATCACATTGATGACTCTGACTGTTGCAGCAGAGCTGATCACATCTTTGCTCAGACTGCTTTGTAGTTTGCCCCCTGTGGAAGGAAGGTTAGTAGCAGGTTTGAATGGTTAGCCAAGGATCAAAGCACACACAATTAGATGGGATAGGGAAGAGGGTATAATCAGGAGGAGGGGGAGGGGGGGAAGGATGAGGGTAAACTAGGCACGGATCCAGGGAGTGTCAGGAATGAGCCTGGGGTAAAAAAAAAATCAAGGAACTTTGCAAAAATTGCGGTATAGGCTCCAGTTTGCATATGCTACAGTGTGTTAGGATAATAGTTTTTGTCCCCGAGGTAGAAACGAAATCACGGATATTCGAGATTCTCGGAAAAAGCTCATGCCTAGCTAGGAGAAGATGTTTCCAGACAACCCAACACGAGGAGTCGGCTACGAGGACCCCAGGGCATAACCCTATGTTAGATATAATACTGGATCCGCCCCTGTACACTTCAGTGACATACAGAAGATACATGCGACGACGGTTATTAATGAATGTTAGTAAACAACGAAGTGTGGGGCAAAAGTACCATGAGGACGACCGACATGAGAGTAATATTAAATATATGACGATAAAGAAAGTGTAATTGCAACTTTGGAAGAAAGGAAGGAATTTCATTTCATAACTTTCATAACTTGCTCATTTTTTGGTGTTAGCTACATTATTTATAAGGTAATTCATGGGTACAAAGACAAGCAGACAGATTATATATTATAAGGAAAATTTTCTAAGAGAATTAATTGTATCTCTGTTGCTTAAGGCATAGGTTCCATCACATGCTTTCATCTATGATTTATGAAATAAAAAAGTGAGATTGAAAAAAATGACATCTGAAGCTTGCATATTTCCTTCTTTGTTAGCTCCCAGAAATGTAGAACTTGCACGATTAAACACGAGCAAAAACTTGCAGAATCTGTTTTCTTGCACCTTTTTACCTTAACGTTAAAACCTGAATTATGCTGTTAAAATTTCAAAATAAATCACGATATATGTTTCAAAATATTAGAATTGCTTACTTCCTCTAACAAATTTCCTCCTACCCCTGTTGGGTCTCATCTTAGCATCAGGTGAATCTTCAATGTTGCTTGCACCCGCAGTGGCTGCGGCGAATGCCAGTGCGGCAGTGGAACAGCTGGCCCTTCTGGTGGACATTCGTGATGATGTTACCACTACCCCTGCTGTGGCAGTGGTAGTTTTGGGTGGGGAAGTACCAAACTGGAAGATATTACTACTAGCTGCAGTACTCGGTTCAGAAGCTGTAAACAAAGAATCAAACCATGGTAAGAGTCGATAGGGTCATGGTCCACCCTTGCAACCCTCCCCCCCCCCATTGTTTCTAATGCAATGCAATCTATGATGGCAAATTTTGAATGGTTGTCCGGTTGTTCCTGACAATGAAATTTCTGTTTGGACAACTAAAAATCTGCTTGTTCTTTACATCAAATTCAGATTGTATTGTAGCTAAATACAAATTGTTTTTTTTTCATGCCCAGGCTATATCTTAGGTGAACTAAACAAAGATCTGTCATTGAGTATGAGAGCAAACAATTGATACCCAAGAAGTTGCAAATCCCCCCCTCCCCCCTGATGAATTATCAGATGATTTAAAGGAACAGGTCTACTGTATTCACAACGTAATACCAAGGATTCTCTTACCCGATTTGCTCCCTTTCGACAAGGCTGCAATGTTTGAATCTGAACGGCTAAGGTGTAGCACCCTCTTTGGAGAAAGGTGGTCAGCTGCCAGTTGGTATGGGCTGGTGGGAGGGGTATCAGTGCTCCCTATGATGGATGGAGAGTCAGGAGGGGATTGTCTAGACCTCTGGTAGCGGCCACCGACCTGGCTGTCTGATGCTGTGATCAAGTAGTAAAGAAGAAAATTGTAAAATTTTGCACTTTAGTATATGTATGTATGTATGTTAGATCCTCCTGCAAGCAGGAACTCTTATCAAAGCCGCAAGCTGACGGAAATCAGTCTCTCAGATTCATATTTAACGTCCATGATTGTGAATTGTCAATTGTCAACAACTCTGTAACTGTTGTTGACAATTAACAACTGGACGACATACATTAAGTTACATATACTGTAACTGGACGACATACATTAATCTTGGAGTGACTTGATTAATGTATGTTGTCCAGTCACAGTGTCCGGTACATCAATATAAAACCGTATTTACATGAGTCTCAATAAGTCACATCTTCTTAGAAAAGTATCAGCAGGGTAGAAGTTATAAGTAATGGCTAAAACGGAAATAATATTAAACATTAAACAGTACACTCACTTCAATACATAAAAATATATGGAGTGTTAGCTCAGTGGTTAACGCCGGTGCCTTTCAATCATAAGGTCCCCGGTTCGAGTCACTCCCAGATTAATGTATGTTGTCCAGTTACAGAGTTGTTGACAATGAACAATTCATAATCATGGACATTAAATATGAATGTAAGAGACTGACTTCGTACAGCTTGCGGCTTTGATAAGCCAATGAGGCTTCTTCGCGAGTTCCTGCTTGCAGGAGGATCTAAAATACATACATACATACATAACCAGAGACAAAAGAACACACTAATATATGAATACGTAACTGACCTTTTCTATGCTGACGACACAAACGTGGGGAATATTCAGACTCCGTATCAAAGTCTGTATCGTCACTGCAGGTGATAAAATCCGTAGAATTCTCTGCAATGGGTGAAATCTTGCTGGGAGAGTCAGAGAGCTTGCACAATGCCGCTCCAGAGGAGTATCGCCGAGGACTGGTAGGTGGGGTGTTATGCTTGCCGTCGTGACGATAAGGGCCTGGACTTGGAGGAGGAGGGGGCATTGTCACACTGTGAAAGACACAAAAGAAAAATATTCAAAATGTCAAAATAGATTTGAAATGATAGTCAGGAATGAAACTGACCTCAAGTTGAATGAAACTGACCTCACAGAAATTGACCTCAAGGAAACCTCAAGAAAACTGACCTCAAGGAAACCTCAAGAAAACTGACCGAAAACTACTTAAAGGCATTGAAGACTCACCCCAAACCGCGTGCCGTGCTTTGAAAAAGTTAACTTTCCGTTGCTTGCAAGTGAAGTTTTCTGCTTGTCGCTACCAAATGCAGACAGTAATGAAACGTGACACCTTGTTATCTTTAGCTGGACCTGAGATGTCCATCGCTGTATCGTTTATACACTGTGCTTTGGGTATTGACTGTAGCTGTATGTACTGACTGTACACTAGTGTCTAATTACCGATGGTAGCAAGCTGTGTGTGTATTTTCTGGGATCGATGGTGGTGTCTTAACACTTCTGTTACACCTCATTCTAAACTAGGCCAGATTACCGGTGTAACAGAAAATTTCCTAGGAAATATTCCCCCCGGGGGGGGGAATATTTTCAGGGGGGAAAAAATCCTGTCACACCTGTAACAATCCTGTCACACCGGCATTAGACGTTTCTTTTTGCACGAGTCTTCACACCCTTTAATACTTCTTAAATACCAAATAACTTTCTTGGAGAGGGTTCTGATTTTTCAAGTTACTGTACGACTTTCGATAATGTCAAAAATGTTAAATAATGAAAATGTCTCAGTGGGAGGAAAATGCTTTATGCGGTGGGAGCAAAATTCTTTGTTGAACTTTACAGGCCTGCATGGTCATTGACTGATTTTTCAGCACACTGTATCTGCTGGAACGATTGATTGATGACTTTTGAAGCCCATGGGATAACTTTAAACTTTCATGATTTCACTCTGTATACTCCTTTATACTATCCTGTGATATTTATTAAATGACTTCCTGTTTTCTTTAAGTTTCTGCAGCCTTAAGCTATGTCAGAAAACCAAATTATACCCCTTTAAGAAATTCCATGAATTCCTCCCACATAAGTACATTAGAGAGCAAACTGTTGTATTTACATGTCTCGTTAATGATCATTAATGGTGTCCCTGCAGCTACCCGGCAGTTTCCTACTTCCGACCCCTGCAACGCATCAGGAGTCGCATGGAGTTCATTAGTCCTACTCAGTAGGTTTAGTGATATCAAAGCCCTACTTTGCCTTAAAAGTTGCCTTAAAAGTTGTATTTTACTTTTATAAAACCAAAACTCAAAGATTTCTAGCAGCCTTGTTTTTATGTTAATTCCTTCTTCTCACACAAAAGTATAGCACAGAAGTACGGTGTTCTCATCCGTTCTGTTCTTGTCATTAAAACTAATCATCGCCCATGAAGTTGCACTTCAACTCAAAATACAACAAAACTGCTACAGGGAGTATAGTTATCCCTGCTAATGGAATAATCTAAACCTTGACAACAATACTGTAATAAGGGGAGATGAGGGATTTGGCTCTCAATGCAAAAAAAAATAAAGGCAAGGAGCATTATAATATCTGTCACAGTATCTGTCACAGTATCTATCACAGTATCTGTCAGTATCTGTCACAAATTGTTACCATTGTTTTTACTTCTGAAATTCTGTTTACCTTACAAGTGTTGCTCAAGAAAAGATTCCTGATAATTAAATCATGACATCACCACCCCTCTCCCCCCCCCCCTTCCCCATATAATTTTCTTTCTCTTATTTTCTTTAATCAAATGAATGTTATAGTCAGGTCTGGAAGTGAAGCATGACCCATTCAAGCTAAAACTGAAGACTACCAAACTATTTATAATCATGCAGAATAACCATTAAATGCTATAAAGATGGAGAAGAAAAAAAGAACAATAGCAAACATGAAAATATAAGTGATTTACTTGAGTTGACTTTCCACTAAATCTGGATTCTTATAGACACCTGTCAAGGTATTTACAATGGCTTTCCAATCGGTTATGATACGGTAGGTGAGAAGAAATGTGTTCAAAAAGTCGATGCTAAGGAATCGTAGGTCGGTCAGCCTTTCCAAGAGCCTCTCCAGGCTTGCATAGCGAATCTGGGGCACCTTACAGGAGTTGAGAAGTTTACTGAATCGAATATCTTCATCATCCTTGAAGAGACGGGGATCAGACCTGCCACAAAGAGAGAAATGCCACGAAATAATCTTGTAAAGGTCAAAAAGTCATTCGAGGGATAAAAGCAAGTTAAAAAAAAAATTAAATTAATAAAAAAATGAAAAAGTACAAGGGGTTGTGAAGAAAATCAGATTATTTTTTTCTGCTTTTGTGGATAAAAAGGCTGTATGCATAAACAAGGAGAGGAGCATATAATACTGTTTGATAAATTCTCAGCGGTAAAAATTTCCTAAAATATTCTGTTTGACAGCATCGTTGTGACAGGTTTTTTTTGATCATATGAATGGATTTGTCATTACTTTTACATGTTCCTGACATTCGTCACAGAGAGAAAGAGGGATTTAGTTAGTTTTGGTTAATTGTGTCGGGGTGACTTTATTTTAAACATTTCATTTCTAATGCGGATGATTAACCAATATTTTACATTATTTTTACAAGATAGTAAGTCTGATTTGTACCTTGTTTTAGTCAGAACTTAATGTTATATCTTTAATGTAATATAATATAATATCTTTAATGTAATAATGTCAATGGGATATAATTCTTATTCAATGTAATATCTTACTTAAATTCAGTGTAATTATAGCTTCAATATAATATCTTTCTAATTCAACATAATATCATACTTATTCAATCTAATTTATCTTCAATGTTTTATATCATACTTATTCAATCTAATATATTTATCATACTTTACTAAGTTTGTGCAAGTTTACTGAACATCACAAATGTCATTCTCCTTTCCTGAAGTACAAACTAATAATTGTAACTACAACAACAACAAAAAGAAGAAGAAGTAAAATACTGCTATTATTAAAAGGCACCTCACAGCTTTCATTGATTATTCTGATACTTACATGTGATATGTGAATTGTCTTCAAAACTTGATTAAACATGGTTGACAAATTGAATATATATCAGCAAGAATGATTATAATCCCTGACATATGTTTAATCTCGACTATGAAAGCCTGGTTGGTAAAGTAAACACTGCTGCTAAAAATGAATTAATAAGACTAGCTAAGAATATACATAGTTCTAAAGATCACCCACTTCACTCCGAGTTGATCCCTCTGTGCAATAAAACCAACAAGTACAATCTACCAAATCCTACTATCTTGCCAACATTTTAGAATTATGCTTTTTAAGAACTCATTTATCTACAGAGCAGCCATTTATATTCAAAGTATAAGGTTCTTAGAAATCTCGGTTATAATCCTTTTAATCTTTCAACCTTCTAATCCTCCATCTTATTTCTTATTTGTTCATGCTTTCATGATTGTACATTTTACGCCTGTTGTGTAACATTATTTTGTGTCCTATTTATAAATTTTGTTATTTATACTGGAGTAAAGAAATTGAATTGAAATTGATAAATGATCAAAATCATGTGTGTATACATGAATTTAAGAAACCTGTAGAATTCTACAGTAAAACTCTCACTGGCAGGAAATCCCACAAGTGTCTATATTTAGAAATTAATCAATACACGATTCAGACAATAGACAATGGGAATACTAAAATTTAATTCACCCCACAGAGACAACAACACAATAACAAAATATGAAAAATCAATTATGTTTTTCACGTAGACCTTTCCCAACAGAGTTTTGTACTTTGAATGACCAACTTCACATCGATTTAATTACATTAAAAATTAGTTAAGCAAACTGTTGGTAAAACCCAAATAACATGTATCAAAGATATTAGTTGCTGTTGTGATTTTACGTTACTCTTTAACGTTAAATACAAATTTCAAATCAGAGCTGTATTTTTGGACTGAATTTTCTTTAACCCAGGTGGAAGATCATATTCCACTTTTAGAGGAAGATTTCAGGCATAAAATTAATTTTGATATTTTGGAGATAATTAACAAGCACTAACTGTCAGTCAAGGTTGTGTTTCTATTTACCACTTTTTAATTTTTATGAAATCACCCATTAAACAATCTCCATCAATTAATCTGGCTGGATTAAGAGCCGAATGCACAGACCATTAGGTCAGTTCCTCAGATGAAACACAAGATTTAAAAGGAAGACAAATGGTTTTACTGCCTCAAATAAACATGTTTACAGTGCTAGACAAGTTTTTCAAGGCAAAAAATGTTGTTAAATATCATCCAAGGGTGCTCTGTTTTTTCATGAAGTTAAATGAACATGTTTTGGTTGATTTATTAGAATTCATAAAACAATGGATTCACATTTAACATTTTGATTTCATAATCAAGCTGTTTAGCCTAAAAGTCCAGATTTTTACCATATTTTAATGGTGAATTGAAAGTGGAAAAAAAGCTATAGAAACAAACTAAACACTCCAATTCTTTTTTCTTGAAAACTTTTAACTAAAATTCTGGATAAAGTCATCTTTTAAGAGGGAAGATGAGGTCCATGAAAATATAATCTATTATTTTTAGTCCACAGGGAACACTCCATGAATTATAACATTGGAGTTATGCGAATTGCAAAATAACACATTCTATTCAAGTTGTGGGACACAAATAAATACCAACATAAAAAAAAAGAAAATATTTCATCGTAATAATGATGCAATTTAAATAAAACTCTGAAAAGTTATTCCCTAGACAGTGTTTTTTTTAGTATTTCTGATACGAGAAATTTTAGACTACAGTGCAACACTGTTTATATGAACAGGCAGGTCTTACCACATGCTGTAATTTCAACACCAGTGAAAAATAATCGACTCATGTCCATATTCCACCCCCTCCCCCCCTCGCTTTCCTGTCAAGCCTGTCTCAGGGTCCCTGTATAATTATTTGAATGAATTTAGGGAAACCTATCATGTAAAATACAAAAGTAAAAACTGAACAAACTCTTTTTTTAATATTGCAAGCATATATGTCTATTTTATTTCAGTGAATTTCATTTATTCATTACCCTATTAACTCACATCGTTAGCCATAAAAAATGATTTTCAATACCTATGAAATTCTGGAGTTTACTTTTATTATCAACCAAACAGCAAACTACTTACTGTTGCTGACAATTACAATACACTTTGACATTTTTTTTTTTTAATTTTCTATACTGAGTAGGATAAGTTTATCATTTAACCATGACCTTTAAATTTTAAATTTATGGAGGTATAGTCAGATGTAATAAATAAACAATGTATTAAAGGAGAACTATTAACATATGATGGGTTCATTGCACAGATATCCCTTCAGAGAGATGACATAGTATACATAGTTAACTACAGTTTTTTTGGATTTGTTTTTTGGGGTGGGGGTAGGTAGGCGAACTTTTGGTATAATTTTACCCCATTTACCACCCAAAAAAGTACTTCGAATATGATCACAGTCAACTACAGTTTTATAGGAAAATAACCAATTCTGGATTGGAATTTCAGCAAATTTGTCACTCAGATGTATTTCAAAACTGTTAACATTGTGCTCACAAGTACATAGTATACATAGTTAACTATGGGGAGGGGGTAAGGTAGGCGAACTTTTGGTATAATTTTACCCCATTTACCACCCAAAAAAGTACTTCGAATATGATCACAGTCAACTACAGTTTTATAGGAAAATAACCAATTCTGGATTGGAATTTCAGCAAATTTGTCACTCAGATGTATTTCAAAACTGTTAACATTGTGCTCACAAGTACATAGTATACATAGTTAACTACAGTTTTTTTGGATTTGTTTTTTGGGGAGGGGGTAAGGTAGGCGAACTTTTGGTATAATTTTACCCCATTTACCACCCAAAAAAGTACTTCGAATATGATCACAGTCAACTACAGTTTTATAGGAAAATAACCAATTCTGGATTGGAATTTCAGCAAATTTGTCACTCAGATGTATTTCAAAACTGTTAACATTGTGCTCACACTCATAACAAGGGTAAGCGTAAGAGGGTACAACCTGGAGTGGTGGGGGGGGGGGGCGGAGGTGGGTACAAACATTGAGGAGCAATGAAACATGTGACTTTGATTTAAGTATATAACCACAAAGTTACCTCAACAAAAGTGCACATCTTAACAATTTGTTTTCTCTTACTTTTGCAATAACAGAGCACTTTAAAAATTATGCAAGGACATATTTCACTTTACAAGAATGGAAAGGGGGTACTTTTTATTACCATACATGGTCACATATAATTTATATTAAGAGGCACTTTTGAGTTTCTTTTCACAAAACTGCAAGAGCACGTATACGACCTGGCTCTGCCACTCATGCTATTACCATGCTTGTACAATAATAATTCTGATAATATACAACCCTTGGAATGCTAATGTACAACAAACTAACAAACTATGTTTCTTAAATGTAAAATTATATATGTATATATGTATATGTATATATATATATATATGTATATGTATATATATATATGTATATGTATATGTATATGTATATATATATATACACATAAAGATACATATATATATATATATATATATATATATATATATATGTGTTCAAGAAACATGAGGCTGTCTGTATTAATAACAGATCAACAATTGTTATACAAAACACCACACTACTACAGTCACGACATAAGAGCAATTTACAGGAAATGACTTACTTGATGCAATGAGGAAGTCTCACGGATGATAAACTATTTTCATCTGCAGAACTGTCCAAGAGGCCGTTGTAATGAAGGTTATCAATGCACTGCAGATAGGATAATAGCATTATAAGATCTATAGGAGCACAAATGAGTTAGTATTGTATTTGTCTGTGAATGTTCGTTACGGATACAGACATATGCTAACTTAAACTGCATGAAGCAGCAAGACTCTGTCAAACAAATTTGTTGTCTCTTTACTAAATAATTCTTCCACATAAATACATTTATTAAATACATTTATTACATACATTTATGTAATTTATTACATACATTCAATACATTTATTACAATACTAAAATGCAGATATGCTTTTTTTCAATGCACATCATCAAAGAGGAGGCATCAAGTTGGTTTCTCATATACCAATCCAATCGTTACTCCTCCCCTTTAAAGTGCAGAGCAGCGCTTTCTAAAGTGACTATTAGACAGGCATAACTCACTGAATGAAATGTTACATTACGGCACATTGAATCATAAATCTTTCCTGCATTATCAAGTTCGGGGTAGGTTGTTGTATATAACTGAGAATTATATATAGTGCTATCAGTAACACTAGACTCTCTTATAGAAACATAGCTGAAGACTATCTGCTAAATCATAATCGGCAGAGGGCAAGGCATTCGATAAAATGTATATCGTACGTACGTGCTGACTTACAGACACTAGACGGACGATCATCGTTACACAACGAAAAAAAGAAAATAGGACGATATGCAGGATGCCAATTAAACTCATCCTTTCAAAGAAAAATATCGTTTTTGTAATAAACGATCATACAACTTATGTCTCTGATTTTTTATCATCTCTGTTTATAATTTAATCTTTTTGCATATGATACCGGGATTAAGGTTACCTTAAAATTCTGTGAAAATGTGGGAAAGAATAACAGCTGTAAATTTTCTTGTTGAAAAATGGATTTTAGGCACTCAGAAAATTCCATTACTTCAACAGGGCAAATTTTTAAGGATTTTATTACAGTCGTCCCTCGCGCAACAATGCCTTACTTTTTAATTATCCGAACAGCAAATTCAGTTGTCTGAAAAAAATGCAGCAAAATAAAATTGACCAATATGTACACTGTAGGAGAGATGTGTAGGTCTGGTGAATAGAACACCAATATGTACACTGTAGGAGAGATGTGTAGGTTTGGTGAAAAGAACACCAATATGTACACTGTAGGAGAGTTGTGTAGGTTTGGTGAATAGAACACCAATATGTACACTGTATGAGAGATGTGTAGGTTTGGTTTGGGGATGATATCAATTAGTCATTTTACCTATTTGAGGGTACATTGTGACAAAGCATACAATGTAACAGCTTGAATTCGAGCTAAACATTTTGTTATTTGTCCGAATTGGTCCTCCAAACCAAAATTAGGTCATCCTGGACAACTGGACGACCATTAAAAGATTTGCCCTGCTTCAAACATCCATCAATTTTCTAAGAGATGAAAAGTTCTGAACCTGATGAGTTTTTATGTCTAGCAACTTTATGAATTTAAATGAATTTGAAAAGGCAGTCAAATCAGTGGTCAATAAATTAGGACATTTCATTCAACACTGGCAAGGGTAGGGTAATGAAACATTACAGCTTTTAGATGAAGCAACGGCTAGTATTATACTGAAGTTGCTGATTTTGTAAACTGCGAGCTTCCAACCAGCTAGCTGACTGGGAATCATATTACACAGTATAATTAACACTGAGAAAGCAATGGTTAGAATAGCAGCTCCCCAAGGAGGCAGTACACTGTGTATAAACACGTGTGGTCTTGCAATTAGATTTAGAATTCATTGTACGTAAGGTCAACTTCGAGAAACGTTATTTCACACAATCTTTTGCTCATTATTGTCTTTTGGGACAAAATGATTCAACAAGAACTACCTTGAATCAACAGCAAAAAGCTGTGTAAGGTATAATACAATCTTTTCTGAGTTTATCAATTGACTTCCATTATTTAAGTAGATGCTACCACAACATTGCAACTAATTTGGCAAGGTTCATGTACCACAAAGGTCAAGCAACAGTATTTATTTATATATAACATTTGAACAAAAATAAGAATGCAAATAAAATTTAGACCAAATCATCTCATTTATGGCTGACTTGATCTCTTTTCATAAATTTGATTGATTGATTGATATTTTTTTGCCCCTGTTGATCTCACCTGACTGATATCACTGGTCCATGCAGCCTTATCTTGTAAGGTAGGTGCCACCAGGCTAATGACCAGAGGTGGGCCACTCTTGGAATCCACCACCAGTCTAAAATCAAGGTCGTCATAGTCTGATCCTTTAGAATTAGTAACTAATTAGATTCAATAAAATAGAGAATAAAATAAATACACAAACTGGGGCATTTTACGTAATCATTTGCATATATGCATGAAGCAAGTAAATTGCTTGGAACTTTGTAAAGAAATATGTCTTCATATCACCTTGTGACAGAACAATTTCTCAAACACTAAAAAATGCTTCCACATGTTTTTCAATCTATTCCGGTTTTTTACACTCCCTGTTTTAAGCATTGCACCTCTTGATAACATATAATATAAGTTTGAATTCATGTTTTAAAACTTTCATTCTTTACAAATATTTGATGATACTGATATTTATTTTTAAAACAAGCCCAACATTACTTTCCTATTCATATTAGAATATTCTATAAATTACTTGCCTAGAGTTACCAACTGTAAAAAAAAAAATTGCTTTCGTGAACAAATTTTCATTCACGATTTTGATAAAGCTCTCTTCCTCGGGATCCAAAATCGAAGAGATTTAGCAATTGAATGAAATCTTGCAACACAAAAGATTCAACCCACTGTTGTCCTATGTCAACAACCAATCTGCCAAAAAAATTGTTGTATTTCCCCATACATCCGTTTTTATTAAATTTGCAAAGTCCATAGAGAATGAATTCAAAATCTCATAAAGAATCTTACTAAAGTAATATGATAAACAATTCCTGGTGGGTAAACCAGGAAAGACCAATCATAAATAATTTTGTTTAGCCTTTGGCCAGATGAAATATCTTCCATTTTTCTGTTCCATTAGGGCAATGATTTTAATTCATTCACAGATTGTTATGGAACTTTATACAGAGCGATGCCAGGATTCACTTTTGAAATGCAAAACCACATTATTAAGAATATTTTGTAAACAATGAAGTAGGACAGACTATGAAATAAATGATGTGTTCATCTTTCTATGATACTTAATTATATAATGCAATAAATTGTTATGCTCTTTGCAAATATGATTAATGTTAATTCAGATATCGAAGGTTTTCCTTGGACACGCCCTTTGATTCACCAAATCAAAATCAAATATTTGGGGAATTAAACAGAATTTAACAGACCCCATGTCAAGTACTAGAGCAAAAGGGTTGTAAGATTCTTATAACTACAACTTAACACAGCCAAGAATTTTTGCAATGATTACATAGGAACGGGATGTTTTGCAGTGAACCATATATGTGACTATTTTATGAAATTAACAAACAAATGTTGATTAATTCTTGATTCCATCTGTAAACCATCTACTTTTTCTTTTGAGTTCTATGCTGCCAAAATGGTCTAAAATGTCAACTTATCATTGCTTTCTATCTTCATAACATCCTTTGTTAATTCATCTTATTGAACATTTCCCATTCTGCAGGAAACATAAAAGAAAAAATTGGGTCTTACCTTCGTCGTCAAATGGGTCAAATTCTTCTACAATTGTTGTATCCATGAGAGGTAAAATACCACCAATCTATTAACCAACAAGAAGGGTCATTGTAGTTAGTAAGATAATATGGAATTTATACATTCTTTATCCACCTAACCCTCACCCCCTCCCCTCCCCTCACCCACCCCGCCCCTCCCCAGTGATACAGTATTTACTTTCAAGCTTAGCCCAGGATCTGGGTGGGGAGGAGGTAAAAACAGGATTATTTTGCATTAGAAATTTTAATATTTGTACATTTCAGTATCTTCCAGGTGTTTGTGGAGAAGCTCATCCATATACTGTATGTCTGCCTTACATAAAGAAAACCTCCATAGGGGATATGTTGTGCAACAAGCAGGGGGGTAGGAAGCTTCCAAAAAGTGGGGAGGGCACAACATCAGAGGGGCACTTTCTCATTCCACAACCACCATTTGTTATGCTATAAACCCATACACACCGGCCATATCACTTTAATATATATGATGTGTTAGTATGCTATCAATATACTATTATGGTGCACGTGAATAATTAAAATAAAATATTAAAATTAAGAAAGGCTTAAGATATCCAAAAGACAGTTCTTCATCAAAGGGGCACATTTTATTTGCCAGTAGGGCACATTTGCTATTTTGGAAAATATGTGGGGGGGGGGACCTGCCCCCAGTTCCCCCGGCTCCTACCCCCTGGCAACAAGAGAATATCCAAACAACGAGAGTTGTGATGTTGTTACATATCATTTTAGACATGGACACAAAATTATTGCAGATTATTTGAATATGCATCAGCAGTAATAACTCACATAATTCCATGAATATTCAGTAATATCTCACAATAGATCATCAATTTTTTTTTACACCTGTCAATATATTAGATATCCATGTACCACAATTTACAGGAAATTTAGGAAAGATAATTTCTCATTTAGAGTGTATTTCTCATTAGTATAACTCAGTCTCCTTTCTCTTTTTTTTTCTTCTCTATAATTTTGTTTTGAATTCTTGAGGATAGAAACCGTCTCAACTAGACCATGCTGATCTATTAACTGCACTAATGATCCTAATACTATGTTAACACATATCAACCACCAATATTACCTGTATGTCACATGTGAACTGAACTGTCTGCTATATAATAACAGCTCAGCTAACTAACTCTGCAATAAACATAGTTGAAACGTTTCGACAAGGAAGTCTGTGACTAAACCATGCAGACAACCACATCACATGTAAGTCAGATGTTAACCAGACTGTCTACTACAGATAGTTGATGACAACTAACTGGGGTTTTGCAAAGCTTAGACAATAATGTTTACTGTGACTACTAGACTAACTATTTAACCACATCACATATGAGTCAGATATTAACTCGACTGCCTGCTATAGATAGTTGATGACAATTAACAGGGTTTTTTCAAGGCTTAGAAGAGAATGTTTACTGTGACTACTAGACTAACTATTTAACCACATCACATATGAGTCAGATATTAACTCGACTGTCTCCTGTAGATAGTTAACGGTAGTTACCAGAACATAAAAGCTTAGACAAGAACTCTTACAGGTAGAAATTCTGTGACTATAGTACTGCTAGACTAACTATTCAACCAATGACATCACATGTGAGTCAGATGTAATCTTGACTGTCTCTATTAGACTGTTAATGGTAATAGTCACAGTCTTAGACAAGAACTCTTACTGGTAGGAAAATCAGAAATTATTAAAAAGTAAGAAAGAACTCTTAAAGGTAGAAATCATGTCATGAGAAATTTAAATACTTATTAAATACAACTAACCTTGTTTAGGTGAAGCTTGCCACCAGATGTTCTTGTTGTGACCAGTAAATGTTTGGTAAACAGGTAACATTGCCTAGCACCCTCCTTCTTTGTGTCCCTACTGGATCCCAGGGAACCGAGTCTATTCCTTGACGTTTTATTGCGATCGTTGCTTACTTGGATTAAGGAACCTAATAACAAAAAGTAAAGGGTACTAATGAATTCCATCATTATTCCATTATTCTATTATTAAAAACAAAGTCTAAGGTTCCATTGCATGATACATGTATATATATATATATATATATATATGTATATATGTGTTGATACACACACACACACGTATATATATATATATATATATTTACATCCTGTATAGAAGCTGTGAACCAACAATGCAGATTTGTAAATTCCACTTGGAATATTATATATATCTTATGTAAAATTGACACGCAATTACATATTTTTATATAACTATGACTATATGACTATATGACTATATATATATATATATTCA
>JAIPMN010002504.1:0-24143 GCA_020650975.1 Apostichopus californicus
TTAAAATTTAAAGTTATACATACTTTCTTGATTGCCACTTTTTTTGAACTGGTTATGGTATGTTAATTGATCTACTTTTTGCTTTGAATATTTTAACATTGTTTTTTTTTACTGTCATTTGCAAAGTTTGCAAAGAATATAAAGTCATAGATGTTAAAGCTACAATCCTTACTCATGATGTTTGCCCCATGTTTTTTTTGTTATTAATTTTTAAATTTGATTTATTGATAGTGATCTGAAAGCAGTCAGTATAGCTTTGGACAGCAAACATATGGGCTGGGCCATTGACAAAGAGGGCCGAGTCTGGTTCAGGACTGGTGTGGTCCTAGGTCAGCCTGAAGGGGATGACAAAAGGTGGTGGCAGGTGAGGATGAGGTGTTTAGGAAGGTCACATGACATTTCATTAACACTGTGAATCTAAACATAAGCTTTAATTTGGCTGATTTTACACCTACATGAGTTGGTCTTTTTAAGAGCATTCATTTTACATGGTTAAGGTCTGGTTGGTTAATGAAACAAGACTTGTGATTATTTCTTTTGTCCAAACTAGGGACAAACAAGAGTTTACCTCCAATGATATCTTAGTTTTGGACTTAGGACCACCATTTAGTTTCCCAGTCAGTTTGAAAAGAGTTGGTCTGCAATGGTGTAGTAAGTACTGTACCTGCTACAATCACTTAGTGATTAGATTAGAGTAAAGTGAATTTTAAATGGCATATATTTGCAATTTCTTTGCCATGAAAAAAATAAGTAATCCAACCATGAATGTATCTGGACGTGTTAGATTTACTCTGTGAGAATTGTCATCATATTATACTTATTTTGACTTATTTGAAGCAGAGTTCATAGGTTTTTTTGTTAAAAATTTCCAATTACATATTTTATCATCATGAGTGCTTGATTGCCATATATAGCAAATTTGATATCTTTCATTCAAAATCTTGACAGATAAGACCACCAAAAGAACATAAATAAATAAACATATAAATAAATAAAAATAACACACACTTTTGGTGGCCTACCAAAAGTTTAACAGAAGAGTGTAATACACATATTTTTCAACTTGAAATTTGTTTCAATTCCTGTTAGTAATATTATTCTTATATGCCTGTTTTTGTGATTAATGAAGCTGAGTGACACCCAATCTTCTGCCTAAACCTCCATCCCCATTCTCCTAAGAGACCCCCCCCCCCCAACCAAAAAAACAGGCAAAATGGAAGTCACAGTTCAACAAGGATATTTCAGTTTTCGGATATTGTGCCTTCAAGTATAGGAATTACTGTGCACCTCCATAGTCGACATTGGAGTACATATATCTCCTATTCAAAGTAAATTTGTGTTTATTTTTTGCTGATCAGCAGTGACCTGAAATTCAGCTGTATTTGTTTGCTTTTTTGTCAAAAGGTTACAATGAGTGAGTACCTTATGGAAGATTCCAATGTACTGAAAATGGTCGTCAACATAGCGGGCAGTGCCACCAGGATGGACAAAGTGGTCAGCTGGCTTACTTCCCATCAGGCAATACAAGTCACCGCAAACTCCACCGGTGTTTGGGTCTGTGCCCAATTTCAAAGAAAGACCACCCTCCAAGTGTCCAGGGGTAATCTTCTCGGTGAGACTTTTTCAGTTTTTCATTCAAAGATTACAATAGGCACTGTTGCCTATGGTAAATGAAACCTCTGTGTTCATTAACTTAAAGGAATACCGAATTGTGAATGACGATTGGCTGTACTCGGGCAGTGACTTTAAGTCACTAACCACTGACAGATTTATCATATCAAACTAAAACAGGTAAAATAATACCTAGTAAAACTTGTTTTAGGTTTGCACACTCTATTAAACCTACAGCGAATTGAGTGAACTTAGGCAGACCACTTCCCAGACTTTTGCAACTAAATTATGTTTCTAGGTATTTTACTTTAGTACTTCCACATGGTTTATAGAACAGTTCCTCCTTTAAAACACTTCTTCTTCTTTCTTTTTGTCAAATTAGCTTTGATTCCATGTAGATGGAAAGTAACCAAATAAATTTCTAGTTTTGTCAAACATTGTTTTAAAATAAAAAACACTACTAATCATAGCAATAAACTTTATTGTTACAGAATTTTAAGAGTAGTATCAACAGCTATTAATGTTTCCCCCAAATCAGTGCCAAAATGTAATTTAAATTTTGGTGCAATTATTAATCTGTTTGAAGGCTCCAGTTGGGGATTGACTAATCCTCTTGGGCTTCCATCTGCCTCCTGCTGGATTAGCATATCTGCTGCTGCTGTATATGGACCAAGTGGTAAGTTGCTCTCAAACAAAAAACAACCTTTTCTCTATACTAAGAGGAAACCAGAAGGTATCACTTTCTATCTTATAGGAACACCTTACTCTCACTGATTATTTCAAATGACTCTCATGTGACATCACTTGTCTCGTGGCAGAGAGTTTTTGTAACTTATCCTTTATTCATGATTTGTTGCTGTATTTTGTTTAGTTTGTGGTCCAAGCATACATCATTATTTCTCCCAGGAGTCTTATTAGATGTGCAGTTAAACACGGATTATCCGAACTAGTCGGGACCGAAGGTAGTTTGGACAATCGCAAAGTTTGGATAATCACATTTTCTAGGTACTTTCACCACTCTGACCACATATTTAGTAGTCTATGTATTACCGCTGTGTAGGCCTCTGACTATAGTACAGGAAACACTAGTATCAGTAGTTTATCCTAGCCTAATAGTGATTCCCATAACATGCTGAAATTTCACTGACAACTTTAGAGTTTCTTGTCAAGAAAAGTAAGGAAGAAAGTTCTTTGTGCTTGGGCCTAATAAAGCTCTTTCATGTTTGAATAATTTACCCTTGAGGTAAGCGGCATTAAAATACGTCGAAAGATCGAGAACTTGCGCGGTCGGTTGACTTTGATGGGGCGCATTTTTGTTTAACATGGTAGTGAAGTGACTTGGTCATTCATGAATTTTACTTGTTCCAATAGCGGGGATAAAATGTTAGACAGGGAATCCCTAATTGCAATTGTGACAAGCTTCGGCTTTTACTACGATAACATCAATTTTTATTTTAAGTAATTACCATGCTAATCTTAAATTTTGAATGTCAATGGAAGGATATCTCCATCTAGATCAAAGTGAAGAGGCTTAACTGAATTGCTCACATTTTATTTAATATGTGTATATTGTACCGCCCTAAGCTGAACTTTCAATAGGTTACCCAAGTGGCTTTTCTATTTTAATTTAAACCGTCTACCAAAATTCCTGCAAAAACCACTTTGCCAGTCTGTTATGAAGTTTTAAGCAATTTCAAATTGACTGGATCCCTATTCATCATGGTTTAATTCAATGACATCATTTGTCATTAACTTCCTTGTCACAATTGCTGATTATGGGATTTCTGAAATAAAAGAATATAAACATGATTCAAACACTGTGACATAATTAACCGTGGTATTGTAAGGAAGTGTTAAGATCTGTAATTGCTACTCATATAGTAAGCTTTTGCACACTATCATGAAAAGCTTTTGCCGCAGCAAGAATTTCAACCAGTGTATAAATCTTCGTGGGGATGTAGAAAAAGGCGTCAATGACTCATATCCAGTATCACGTAATAAAAGGCCATAGCCTGCAAGCTAGGCACACAAGCGCTAGCCTAATGAACGTTTATTGTTGTGAATGTTTGATCGTAAAATAACTCTTTTGTAAAGCGGTAGCAAACTTGATAAGAATATAACAATCAGAAGTTTATATAGTAGGTGATAATCTATTTGATATATAAGGCAATGGAAGAATTAATGAAAATATACATGCTTTGTTAAAACGAACTTGAACGCTGATCATACGTAGTTAGCAAATTTACATTGCACATAATATGGGTACTGTATAGTACTTGGAATCTTCTGATCGGATGGCTGGATTAAAAAAATCAGTGGTTTGGATAAAAGGGATTCAGATAATAGGAGTTTGACTGTCATAATTATAATTTGATTTCAAATGGCAGATATGTGACAGTATCCTGTTTGGTATGATTACAGTCCCAGCCGGTGGATTTTATGAATACACCAGACTTAAATTGTCTAACCTGGCACTTAATACATGATGCAACCTTCTCCACACAATTGACATTGCTAATTTCATTCATAAGTGCCACACGCTGAGATGTTAACCGTCAAGGTTTGTTACATTGTGATTCATGTAGGAATGATCTGGGCAGCCCAGAAGAGTGGTGAAGTCTTCTGCTTCTCCCCGATGACGATGAAGCCCACCCTGATCAACCCACCAGAGAGGGAGAAACTGGTTCAAGTTAGTGCCAGTGCCGATGTCCTTTGGGCTCTCTCTGCAAATGGAAATATTTACCTCAGGGTCGGCATCTCTCCGAAATGTCCTCAGGGTAAAGAATGGAAAAAATTGGACATGGCCCAGTTAGGTAAGTCTCATTTCATGTCAGTCTTTCCTTTGAGGCTTTTTCGATGAGCTAAATCAGGGGTCCTCAGTTTGTGGCCTGTGGACCAGAAAAGCCCTAGGCTTGAGCAGCCTACCACAACATACCCTGCACAGTACTCAATTTAGGCCTATAGTGAGATTTTGGTTCTCACTGGTACTTTGCTGCAACCAGTGCTTTTCTTTGGACCTCATAGAGAGTTGACTGAGAACCACTCAGCTAGAGTAAGACATATATTCTATAGTACTGACTGAATGTATGAATACGTACAATCTAGTTCTTTAGTATCTAGGGTTAATATGTAACCTGCATGTTGTGGGGCAAATAAAGGAAGTGAAAGAAAAAATGATTGAAATTTAATATTAGTTTTGAGGTTTTGATGCCAAGTGTCTTGTTTATGACTCTGGCATACATCAAACAAAAAGTGAAACAAATTTTCTCTGACAATAAAAGGTTTATTGTGTTAGGTGATAAGCTATGTGTAGTTTTATACTTGTGGCTATTGCAACATCTGGAGAGCTGATGTCATCTAATAAGGCAAAGTTTGCAATCCATCCTGACAGTTGCCATTCTAAATTCATGTTAATCCATCCTGACAGCTGCTGTTCTAAATTCATGTCAAGATTGTCAAATAGCGAAGAGCGATATTCTTTTCTTGTTTCTTGAATATAATTTAGAAATTTTTGAAAATTTTGACATTTATTTTATATTTTGATATTAAAACAAATTAAAAGTGGAAATGTCACTGGAAACCTGAATACAAATTTTGAAAGAGCAGAGAAATATCCTAGCTTTATTAAAGAGGATAACCAGTTAGTGAACTTAGGAGTTTCAAGTCCTGTTCCCCACCACCTGGGATAGCCAGACCCAAGTTTATCGTGATCCCTAATACACTGTTTCTTTGCTTTCTGTCAGTCAGAAATGTACTGCACCCTGTCACCAGGGACCACACCCGATATTCTTGTGATGAGATGCTGAAAAATGAAGAAGGGGTAGAGATTTCAAAAGGAACTTGGTTTATCCATTTTTGATTGTCACAATGTTACAGGACACACTCAGAAGATGAACACAAAATATTTTGATATCTTTCTTTATGTTTTTCCTTCCATTCTGTAGCTTTCTCCAAGGTAGTTAACCTGAGCTGTGGACAAGAGAACGTGTGGGCATGTGACACTTTGGGTAACTGTTACATGAGAGTGGGGATTGACTTACCCCAGCACGATGCACTACCTTTCGCCTGGCTTTCTGTGGACTCTAAACCACAGACTTGTGAGCATTCTCTTCTCTCTCATTATTTCAAATTCTTTTCTTGAAAACAAATCCTTTTCTCATCATTCGTCATTCGTCGCAACCTTTCTCTTCAGCTTTTATTCAGCAAATGGTCATTGCTGTTTATACTTTAATTAATTGTTGTTCCTTTTGTAACCTGTCCATTAATTTGTCTCAAAATGTACACTGTTGTGATATAAAATTCAACTTACCTTTGTCTTCATACAGAGTTCAGTTCCACATAACACATAAATAATGATGTATTAATGATACATCTGAGCCCAAGGCATTTCATTTTAAAGATTGTTTGGAATTTTCATTTTCTATATTGTTTTGAAAAGTTTTCACCCAAGTCTGTGTGGGTCCTACGGACAGTATGGTCTGGGCCATTGACAACAAGAAAGCAGTGTATTCACGGATGGGTGTGACCAAAGACTTTCCTGTCGGTCTCGAATGGGTCGTAGTTGAAGGTGAGATCAACTTTTAATGTTACCAACCATCGGTTAAAACATACCGTGCATTGATGATTACACTTTGTTAAACTAACACGTCCTGCTAGAACCTGTTTCTTTCAAAGATCATTAATTCCTGGGTAATTAATTGGTGGGTCGTTATCAATTTCATACTATTGTACGAAGTATGTCACTAAAAGAATGATTTAATTACAAACGTATATCTTGTCTATTGAACAGAGACTGCAGTCGAAAATGATTTCAAGTAAAGAACGTTAATCTCAGTCATAGACGAAAGTGAATATGGCCAAGTTAAAAATACAAGACAAACATAGCATTAAACTCCCGAAATTCAATGCAGATTGTGAAACTTAGAACAACAGTGATGATTTACTGTCGTAATTTGCATCACAGACATGACAGGATTCAACAAAAATACCAGACAAGATCGTTGTACCTGAACAATTTACCTAAGTGACAAAGGTATGTTGGGATTACAGGTACACCTGAAGGTACTCGAACCTGTAGAGTATCTCACAAATTATAAATAAAGCAAAATTGAAGATTTTGACATGAATTTATGAGTCTTTCCCCCCTCACCCCCCCCCCTTTTTCCATATACCTACAGGTACTCAAGCCCAAGAGCTCTGTATCAGTTCAGATACTGTCTGGGCTCTCTGTCCTAATGGAGACATAGCTTGCCGGTTTGGAACATCCCAGAGAAATGCAGAGGGAAATTATTGGAAGAAGATACCGGGCAACTTTGCAAATATATCAGGTAAAATGGAGAAGAAACCGTTTATTGACTTTTGAAAATGATAATGTTAGTGTGCAAGTCCTTCATCACTACCAAACCTTTAAAAGGAACCAGTAGTTCAATTCATGTGTTGTTTAATTGAGACAATTGAGGGGTACACGGCAAGGTTAAAGGTCATCAATATTGCCTCCTCCCCCTCCCCCTTCAGATATGATTGCTGATGCCTCTGTTAGTTTGTGCTGTTTCTATATTGACAGTCAGTTAACACGGATTAGTGCTGTCAATCTCTGAAGATAACTGTTTGAATACATCTGAAAGTATACACTCTTAAAGTTAAAACAGGAATGAAAAGGTATTACAGAAACAGAGTTTGACAGATATCCCATATTTTTAAGCCTTTTATTTATTTATTTATTGCAATTATACTCTCTCTTATTGTGACTATTTCAAAATCCAAATTTTAAAATTGAAGCATATTGTAACTCCGTTTTTTCCAAAACATTGTTTTTTGATGCATTATTGTGAATTTATTTATCATGGCAATTGTAGCATGTTGCTTGTAAGTTAGATTCGAAATTCAATGACATTTTTGAACTTTTTCCAGAAAGAGTTCTATTTAGGAATATTACCCTGAAGCTCTTTGCATTATTCAAACATCAATAGAACATAACAGACCCAGCTTTGTTGACCTCAAACCTTATACTTTAATCCGCACAGTAACCCAAACCAACGATCTATGGAGTCTTTCAAAAGAGGGTCAGATTTTCAAGCGATCAGTCAAGATTTTCAAGCGGCAACACTTTGACTCTCCGAGTTCACCCCAGCCAGGACATGATCTTGAGGAAGATTGGGAACTACTGTGATTATTATTCCCAGAGAAATTCAGTATAGATGAGTTATCCTCTCACTGGTGCCAATGTAATGTGCAATTTTTTTTTTTTTTAATTAGTTGAAGTAACTTTTTACAAATTGAGAAGAAAGTGTTATTAGGTCTGAGGTCAATTTCCTACTGATGTCAAATATTTCGATGCAAATAATGACTGGTATTGCTAAGTACTGCGTAGTAGTACTGAGTAATACTGCATAGTACTGAGAAGTAGTACTGAGTACTGCGTAGTACTGAGTAGTACTGAGTAATACTGCATAGTACTGAGTACTGCGTAGTACTGAGTAGTACTGAGTAGTACTGAGTAATACTGCATAGTACTAGTACTAAGTTATACTGCGTAGTACTGAGTAAATACTGCATAGTGCTGAGTAGTAGTACTGAGTAATACTGTATAGTACTAGTAGTAGTACTGAGTAGTAGTACTGAGTATATAGCGTAGTGCTGAGTAGTATTATTGAGTTATTCTGCGTAGTACTGAGTTGAAGTACTGAGTAATACTAAATAGTACTGCAAAGTACTGCGTAGTAGTACTGAGTAATACTGCATAGTACTGAGAAGTAGTACTGAGTACTGCGTAAAACTGAGTATTACTGAGTAATACTGCATAGTACTGAGTAGTAGTACTGAGTAGTAGTACTGAGTATATAGCGTAGTACTGAGTAGTATTACTGAGTTATTCTGCGTAGTACTGAGTAGAAGTACTGAGTAATACTAAGTAGTACTGCAAAGTACTGCGTAGTAGTACTGAGTGGTACTGCGTAGAAGTACTGAGTAGTACTGCGAATGGGAATACAGAGACATCAATAATACATATGTAGATCAATTGAATGAAATGTGATAGACAATAATTATGATAAACAGGGAGTTGAGAAGGAAAAAGAAGTTACTCCATTTGAGAGATTTTATGCTTATGATTTTCTTTGATATGCAAGAAGAAAAAATGCTTGAGCAGTGGTTGAAATTAAAGGTTATTTTTTCTCTCTGATCACATTGAAGTTTTTATGATAGAAATGTATGTTTGCTAAAACACTTTCAAAGTCTGCAGCTAAAACTTGCTACTAGAATATTGTTTTTTGTTCAGCATCAGTCCTGTTCAAATTCACCTTGAAAATATGAACAAAGCAATTTGAAGCAAATTTCATTTGCATCATCAATTACTTGATAAGAATTTAAGGATGTGATAACCTCTTTATTGTTTTCCTCTATTTATCAAAAAAGCAGATTATTACTTACCCAGTTGTTAAGGTTACATTACTTAACTGTTCCCTAGTGATTCCCTGACCAAAGTTTAAGGTAACTGCCAGTCAACAATGCTTTTTATTTGGGGGGGGGAGGGTGGGAGAGGAGGTTACAGGTATGGTGTTTGAGATTTTCTGTTCATATAACATGCTGATACGTCTAGTAATACATGCCTTCCACCCAGTAGTGATATAATATCATCCAAATAATACAGTCATACTGAGTCTGAAGCCTGTCAGTGATTACAACACTGAATGAAACTTGTATTTACAGGAATTTTTATCAGTACTTTCATAAATGTTTCCAGATTTTGATGATACTTGAAGCTTGTGTATCCGGATTATTGCTGAATGCATTGTTTGTTTTGTTTTCAGAATAAGAGTTTTTTTCTTTATCATATCATATGTAATATTTTACACCAAAAAAAAAATGGTTCTCCTAGAGTTTTGTACTAATAAATGCAATTCAGTTAATTAAATTTGTTTTATTTATCATTATTCCAAGGTACCTCTTTGAAGTCTCAAATAGCAGTCTGAGAGTTATTCTCATAACAAATTCATAACACAGATATGTAACACAAGTTAATTAGTGTCCAGGTATCTGTTATTAATCTTCACAATTTATTTCTTGATCATTGACTTAGGCATAAACAGATTGAAGAACAAAATGAATGGGTTTGAGAACAGTTTTCTATATTAGTTTTAAAGATATTTTGATTTCAGAATGTTCCTTTAATGTGGTCAAGATGATTTAGAGGGCAATTTAATTGCAACTATGAATTATATATTTATCAATAGTGACAATTTCAAGTAACTTTGAATTTCACATTAAGAAGAGTCTGCACTTAAGGATACAATTTACCACTGATGCTTTACTCTGGAAGTGTGTCTTATTAGAACATGGGCATATTGCCACTCTGAAAGCTCAGGCTAGAAGTGTGTCTTATTATGAACATGGGCATATTGCCATTCTAAAAGCTCTGACTGGAAGTGTGTCTTATTATGAACATGGTCATATTCAGGGTTTTCGTTAGTAGCCGGGACCCCGGTCAAATGACCCGCCTACTGCACGTACATGACCCGGCTACTTTGCGACGCTCAGTAAAAAAAAAAAAAAATGACGAAAAAAATCGAGAGGAAAAAATACCCACAACCAGGTCAGGTGTGATTGAAACTTCAACGTGAGTTATGATCGCACTTCATTTAATGCAGCAAGTGCGTCACACCCTTGCTAAGTTCGGTTCAGTGGCATAGCTACTTCCCTAGGCTCCATGACCCGAGTGTTAATAAAAAAATTGAGGAGAAAAAAAGAAAAATAGAACAGAAGAAAGGGGTGATTGGGAGGGGGCAATATCATTGACCAAACAGCTGTATATTGCACCATTTTGCATCTAGAGACTTTTTAAATTGCAATTTTCTGGCAAAGGTAAGGGGGGAACCTCTCCCCTTAGACCCCTCCCCCATGTTCGTGTACAGACAGTCCCGCCTACTTTTCAACTTGACCCACCTACTACATTTCTTAACAAAAACCCTGGTCATATTGCCATTCTCACATCTCAGACATTTATTTTGTTACTTTGTTATTTTGTTACTGTATGGTGCTGCTGAATTAAATTATGTGTTTTGTTTTTTCCTCTGGCCTCCTGCATTGGCAAATGAATATTGCTAAATATATAAGTAACATTCTGTAACATGATTCACTCTGATAACCTTGCTACTTTTTAGCCTTGAAAGATATGGTACCTGACAATCACAGTCTGTTACCATACTCAACCAAAATTGCACCAGCCTTGTTATGATGAAATATGGGAATTTATAACCTTCAAGGGTTTTACAAATTTAACTAATAAAAAAAAATAATAATAATAAAAAATACTACACTTAATTTGTGAGAAACAAGCTTCTTCTATATTAGCTTGAGGAGTAAGAAGTTGTGGGTGAATATTACATGGTTTGGTTATACTAACACTTACACAAAGGTGAAACAACCCATATGCAGTTTTAAATGTTAAAGGCATTGAAGACTCGCCCCAAACGGCGTGCTGCGCTCTGAAAAAGTTAACTTTCCTTTGCTTGCAAGTGAAGTTTTCCTCTTGTCGCTACAAAATGCAGACAGTAATGAAACATGGTACCTTGTGTTCTTCAGCTGGACCTGAGATGTCCATCGCTGTATCGTTTGTACACTGTGCTGTGGGTATTGATTGCAGCTGTATGTACTGACTGTACACTAGTGTCTAATTACCGAAGGTAGCAAGCTGTGTGCATATTTTCTGGGATCGATGGTGGTGTCTAACACTTCTGTTACACCTCATTCGAAACTAGGTCAGATTACCGACATTAGACGTTTCTTTTTGTGCAAGTCTTCACACCCTTTAAGGGATATTCTGGTTGCAAATAATGTAAACCTTATTTTGAAGAGAAAGATATTCCACACTGGCTGTTTAAATATCTATCTCAATATATTGGCCCTAACTTGAGATATGGTTGATTGAATGTAAACCTACTTTGACTGGATGAACCCTCAAATACTCCAAAAAGTTAGGTAACCTGTAGAAGGTGGTCTGTGATGTCATCTGGGCAAATGCTCTTCAAAAGCTTTACGTAGGCTATATTCTTTTTTGATATTTCCTTGAAACCTGATACATTTAGAATGTTTGTTAAGCTGTCAGGATTCTCTGTATTTTATATTCCATCATAATGTACCTTTTTTGTAGAAAATTCGTTTTTCTTCTCCTAATTAGATGAATGATTGATATATTATAAAGTAGATAAAAGACTTATCCAGTTGCAGTGCCCTAATGACATCATTCATTCTGTTGTCAGTTGCCAGATGCATTTACAAAATATCACAAAAGTTGAAAAAGTTTGAAAAAGTTGAAAAACAAAATCTTTGCGGTACAAATTGCTATGAGGATGTGGGTTTACCAAAAGATGCAGAAAATTTTCAGCATTTTTGCTTAGTTATCAGCTCCAACCAGCATACAATCCTTTTTAAGGGATAATTGTTTCAAAAATTGACGATTGTATTGTCATTTCAAGTGGTGTACATTCAGTTGGACTATTTGTTGGCTGTAATAGGCTGTCCTTTGAGCCCAATGCTAATATGAATTAAATATTGTCTGTGTGTGAAGAATTAATGTATTAATATTGGAAAGTTTGGAAAGTGAAAATAATAATCTATAAACATGTATTGACTATTTTATAATATATATGATTTATATTATGTTTTATTTTGTTACGTCTGCTTTGCATAAATTGCATTCAAAAGTATGTTAGAAATGCACCATATTTTCTGACAATAAATACAATGCCATACAAATGTCAAAACCTGTGTGATTTGTAATTTGTGTAGAATTCAATGTTGTATTCTCAATTCTTGATAAGCTCAGTAATTCTTCAACCCAATTACAAGTATTAAATAATATCAAATTAACAATGAGTAATGAATAAGTCATCAGTAATGCCCCCCACCCCACCCGCCCAGAAAATATGCTAGAAATTGAGATAATGGTAACCCATGATCAGGGGTTGAGGAGAAATGGTAGATGTCAGTGTCCAATTTTTTAATGTGAGTGTCCTACTGTTTTGGGGCAAAATGATGCCAAATCAAGTGCATCATTTTGATCACGGAGCGCGGTCATGGGGCCCGCCTCAGGAGCCCTTGTAGGGGGTTAAGTTGGCAACAGCCCCCTTAGAAACTTCGTATTTTTGAGGTATCGGAGGGTAAAATGCAAACTGTCTAGTGAGTCAATACGAGGTAAAATTAGGGAAAGTAGGAAGAAAAAACCAACACAGTATTGACATTGTTGTCTCATTTCTGTAACTCTGTGTATTTGCATACTCAGTACTGAAAACTTTGCACGACTTCATATATATTTTGCAAGCCATGCACAGAGAAAGAGGCCGTCATTTTGCGAAACTGCCTGTGCAAAAGACGGCTGGCTGCCTAAACCCCTGCCCATGATCAACTTTCAACAAGCATTTACAGCCACTCTAAATGTAATTATCCACTCCTGAGATGTTTAACTGTCTATTTTTAACATTTTTAAATGTCTGTGAAAAAGTAGAATCAAAACTTCCAGGAAAATAGTTTTCCAAACTTCTAGCAATTTTTAGCATGCTAAATTTTGGGATCTTCAATATTGAATAAACCTGTATAGGCTGTATTACAAAAGTAACTATTCAGACATCCAATTGTTAACCTTTTCACACATTGATAAATTAGTACAATAACTAGGATTTTCCCCCCATTTATTTGATTTTTCTTTCCTTTCTTGACCTATTGGTTATACCTTCTGCTCAGCATTTGCCATCTCTTATCAAATTATCCTGTTCTTTTCCTTCAAGTATATCTGTTGCAATGCTGCTAATCAGAGTATGGGTTCGTCTTGTGCGACTATTGTAAAGGCAAATATGCTTTATATGAATTCAAGTGGTCAGCTATGGTCAAACCTTTGTTACACTGCCTCCTTCAGAGCAACTCACCTAATACTATTTATTTAAACTTCGTCAATATACCGTGAATGTTTTGGAAATATCAGGGAACCACTAGCAATAGAGGGCAATACTGCAGGACCTTGTAAAGAGTGCTTACATCATAGTTCTGCCATACAGGATGTTTTTTGTAGCAAACATGAGTTGAAGCAGACATTCAAAGTCTATCAAGCATGGATAATGATAACTGACACTTGTGTGTCTAGGTTTTGTTTACAATTATACCCATAATTGTAATAGGCTGTTGCTATATGGAAGTAGAACTAAGTAGAATTCTAAAAGCTTATGAACAAACTTTAACAGAAACGAGATGCTAATACTGTGATGTCAATTCGATGGTTTCTGTCAATGATACATAATGTTTCACTAAGAAATGAGAACTCACTGGACAGGACAAAAGAAATATTCAAAGACAGGACGTATAATTACAAAATGTATTACAATCAATGGTTACATTAAATATATTAAAACAACAAAACATAAACATTACTTTTAAAGCAATGTTTTTAAATTAAGTACGTATTTATTATTTACAATTAAAAACTAGTGATACAAATTGTTCGGGCCTTTCAAATTGATGATTTCATTCCGTTCAGAAAAAGTTCCTTACAAAGCTCAACCCCTTCTCAGGGAATTGCATATGATTTACAGGTATTGAATTGCAGTAAACTTTAAGGAGCAAAGTAGGAGGGAAATAACTTTTCTTGAAAAAGTAACAAGAAATGCTCCATCAAATTTACAAGTAATTGGTCAATGTGATGAGGTTCTGCTCTTAGAAATCTATCCAGTAGATTGAAGCAAAGTAAAGGAGAATATTTTGTATCTTTGTATGTAATGATATTCACTGTAAATAGTACAGGTCTTCATTACTGTTTTTGATACACATTACCTAAGATGGCATGAAAAGCCCTTCAAGGAGCATACTGTAATTTTTCTCTTCTGAAATGAGTGATTTTATACCTGATTTTGCACTGTAAATAATCTGTAAAACCTAGAAGAGTCTTTATTTTCGCTCAAAAGTTAAATGTGGAGTAAGGCATTTCTCTGTTGGCTAAGCTGTTCCTGACTGCCCATCTCAGAGCCTGCCTCTTCTTCTCTGTGGGTACTTGGTAGTTGTTTGGGACATACACACGAGGGTTTTGTCTTGGAAGAACCACATCATCTCTGTACAGCATCTGTTCCTGTATACATTGACAGACCAACAAATATCAACTGGAATATTAAAAATACTATACTTGACAATTGACATGCCAAAAGGGTCATTGGTGTCAATGATTTCATTATCAATGGGAGGTGAACAGTTGATTGTGAAAAGAAAAGTTATACAGGTGAAATACTTGCAAAAAATTCTGATTAAAACAATTGAAGGTTTGCAAACTTTGCCTAAAAAAAGACAGACCACGTTTTAAAGGTTGCAAATTACCTTTATGTAATATTGTACTTGTCCTGTAAACTAAAAATATTAAACAATGATTGACCGACTGGTGAGCCAATGTTGCAGTTTGAATATAAGTTAATCTGAGACCCAGTAGTTCACAGCTGTTGCACTCATTGTTTTGTACTACATTTTATCAATTTCATTAATTCTCTGCCAAACAATGTTAAAGATATTATGCAGTTTACTTTTCAAAGGTGGACTGCAAAATATCTGGTTTCTATTTTTTTACAGATTGCTGTTATTTGTGTTTTGGTAATGTCCTGTTTAAAAATTTAGAACTAACATCAAAGTGACAAAAACACAAGCAACATTTACTGAGGGAAAATGAACTCTTGAACAACCCTGCATTCATATCAACCAATCACAGGAAACAGAGAGACAAGACCAGAGTGAACAATGTGTCTGATTGGTCAGTTATTCAATGTCATGGACTTTGTATTCTGAGAGAGTACTAATATTCAGTTAGTGCTTACTTTGATCACACACAGAAAGCTTGATATATATGTTAGCCATATATACATAAATCCAGGGGGCAGTTATCAAGTCCAAGATTACCAGAAGGTACCTACCCTTATGTTCCACCGTAATCCTTTATGATTTCTTTCTCCAGGGGCCTTTTTTGATTTCCAGTGTGCTGCATACATCTGGTGCCTAATAGCAAGAGAAGAATCAAAGAACTAAATTACTGACAATAGTTTCCCAAAAACTTCTTCACATGAAATTTTGCTTCTAGTCCAAATGATTTGATCATCTGGTTATTAGCAGATATTTCGAGGACTTAATTTGATAAAAAGACCCACCCCATCCATCTCCAGCCTAAAGTTTATTACAAATTTAGATAGGGCATGTTGTCTGTCTACTGCCTAAGCCGTCTGTTAATATTTATGACGCAAATGAACATAATTTTCTTGAGGAATTACACACTGTTATGACATCAATGCAACAACTTAATTAACGATATATTTATTTGATGGGAGACATACCCTTGCAAACTTGTGTACTGGACTTGCCTGTGCTTCAATTGCAAACTTCAAGGTGTAACAAAGCTACGATTATCTTATATATGTAATATATATTTAAATAGATATTCAAAAAATGTTAAAAGAAAGACACACATTGGACCTACCTCCACCATGATAGCTAGTTCCATTGGTGAGAATTTGAAATTTATTAAGTGCAGTAGAATTAGCACAATAATTTGTGGTGTCATGCACGTTTAACATATCAAATGGTCTTACTAATGCACCGTACCACAATTGACATCAAAACTCTAGTTTTGTGTCACTTGCTCATAGCAATTCTTCTTTCTCTCAAATCAAACCTGATATTTGTTTTAGACTAGTCAAACTTGCCTTGTAACAGGATCTGTCTTTCTGTCATGCTTCCACTTAACAGGTGCAGTTGAAGGTCTGATGACTAGAGAAGAGAAAGAACAAGATTTACAATTAGCATCCTTTAACAATTAAGATGTGGCAGTCTTTGAATAAGGGTATGTTGTAGGCTGTTAATCTAAGCAATACCAAAGTGTTGTGCATATATATATATATATACAACAAAGGTTTATTAATATTTATACGTTTTTATGCATTTTGTTACATTAATATGTAATGCTATAATATATAAGTTTATTGCATAAGCATAATCAAGTCCTGGCCGTGACTCTTCACTTGAAATTGAGGACTTTGCTTCTCCTCAAACAACTCATGATTCATGTTTCCATCAGGTAGGTAGTTTCATTTCATTACTTATATCAGTATATCATGTTCCACTTTTAACCAAATTCACTCAATCAACTGGCAAAATGTTTTATACTTTTATAGGAATTATATGACACATTTGTTCTTTCCTCAAGAAAGTGCCATTTGCTAGCAGCACACCTTACCAGTTAATGGCCATAGCAACTTCTAAACCAAGTCAGTCAGTGTACACACATCTATTCAGTGATGTCTTTAAGGTCACCCATCCACACATCAGATGTTTGTAATCATACATCTGGTTCTAAGCTATTGATAACTATCAGCCTTACCAGTTTCTGGCCATAGCAACTTCTGACCCAATTCTTATATGTAAAGTAAGCTTTGGCTAGACTTGTATCAGAGGTCAGTGTATCACACATCTATTCAGTGACATCTGTAAGATCACCCAGCCACATGGCAAATGTTTGCAAGCACACGTCCCATTCTAACTTAATCAATATCAATCAGCTTTACTAGCTAATAGCCATAACAACTTCTGACCCAATTTTGAATATGTTAATTATGCTTGGGCCAGGGTTGCATCAGATATATGTACATCAATCAATATCAATGTGATTAATACTTACATGACTTGAGTGGTTGATTGCTATATCTCTCTGATGTTTGTGATGAACCACTGTCTGACCACTGAACAAAACCAAAATAAAGATCAATGGAGTTACTTTACTTACAGTAGAAAAGATTCTAGACAAAGCCAATGATATCAACTAACAATGATAAAACTCTAGAAAAATCAACTAGCGAAGATGAATACAAAATCGACTGACATGATGCATATGTCACAAAGCTTGCCAGACACCAACCAATGCCCCTTCCCAAACCGCTATGCTTCATCAGCAATAAGTGCAATAAAACGAAAGATGTACAAAATTATTACATTAAATATGTGCATGTGAAACAATGATTCTACGTGTGAAAAAACTGGCTGCAGAAAGAAACAATTTCAAAGGAAGTAAAAGAACAGCCACACAAAGATAAACAGATTTCTAAAGTTAGGTTTGATCGCTAAACATACAGCCTTTTAGACAAACATACAGTCGCATACCCTGGAAGCAGAGGCAGACTTTGGACGTCTCTTTGCCTGGAAAGTTTGAGTGATGGTGGACGCTTCACTCTCTGCATATTCTTCTTGAGGTTTCTCTCCTCTAAGAGGAAGGTGAAGCTCAGCCAGTCTGTCATTCAGGTAGGAGATGTCTTTTGTGAAAAAGAGATAAAAAAAATAGTACTGTTAAACATAAACTTAGAAAAATTTACTCATGTATCAGCATAGCACTTAATAACTTCTGTCTATTTCTGTTTTGCCCATATCACATGGGATATATCTGGTAAACAAACATTCACAGAAGTTTCATATGATAGACACTATAGATATCTCTCTTCACAACGGATAAAATTGTAATAATATAAGGAACAACAAAAACTATTTTTTGAACTCTGGCAGGAAAAGTGATTGCTGTGCCCAACATCATAGACATACTATCAATGTGAAAATCTTTTAACCATTCTAAATGTAGAAAGTTGAAAACAGTATCTTTGTTGCAGAATAATACATCTCTCCACAAAATCTCTACCCGAAATCATCCTTCAATATACAGCAGAACCCTTGGGCATGATGTTTATACTGTCAGTATCTGTGAACAAACAAAGTTTATTCTTTAGTTTAGATTTGCACTTCGTATGACTTATCTTTATCCTATACTGACTTTGAACATGATGATTGGGTCTATGTGATCTTTAATGCTAAGAGAGAAAGTGGACCCTGTTGAACACCATTGCTTACCTGACTCACTCTCTGTAATCGACTCATCAAATATCTGAGCTTGGCCATTTCTTTTCCTGAGAAATGAAACATTAAATAATATCGGTGTACAGAACAGATCATACATCATATATTTTTATGTACCTTATCTAAACTTTAATCATGAATTACGGTTCCACAAGACTGTGGCATAGATATGCAAAGCAGAGAGCAGCTTCATTCTCGGTTAATGTCAGGCATGTAAGATTTTAGTTGATAATCGTGATCTTAATTACCTGACGACTTTCCTTTTGATTAATGGTTTTGATTTAGCTGCAGGCCGAGACATATGTCCTTCATCTTGCCTGTAAGATTGCTCGCTGCTGTCGTCAACTGAAACTTCATCGCTGAACACTTTCTGATCTGTAAAATCTCTCTCAGAGAAGTTTTCTTTCCCATAACTGTCTGGATGATCCTACAGGTGAAAAAAAGTACAAAAACTTATAACAAAAACTAGACAAATCAAAAGTGGTCACCCATGAGCAAATTTGATGGCAGTTTGTTTTCAGCTATTTGCCAAATGCTGCTTTATTGGAGCAAATTCAAATTGTTAGTACTATGAGCAAAATCAAGAGGGCAGTATTGGTGACAATAAATTTGAAGATATTATAATAGATGAACAGTAGTGATAGTGTCATTCGATGGTCATGAATAAACATATAAACTCTGGAACCTTACAAATCTGACAAATTGCTGATGGTGATGACTTGACTCTCTGACATCTTGAAGAGGAGCCCTTGGGGAGTTGTTGGTTGATGAGTACTGTGCGCTGGATGCTGTGAGATGAAGCACGAAAAATGACACAATGAAAAATCATAATATTAACATCTGAAAGAGTCAATGTGAAACAATTTTAAAAGATCAGACTCAAGTCATCAGCTGATTTATAAGAACTAAACGATCGGCTGATTCAGACGATCTGAATATTTGAATACGATGGACGACCTGCTTTAAGAGATCTCCAAAATGATCTGCTTGAAATAATTGAGTAACAGGTTTTAATGGTCTAAATCAATCAATTTCTGTGTTCAAAAGGATTGAAAGAAAAGGAAATATAGATCAAATGATTTAATGTGTTATGGTTTACAAGACCTTTGACCAGAAAAGAACGACTAAAGTCAGTTGTGAATCGAGCAACTGAGGAAAATTATCAGACTTATTTTATATGCTATTTACATTGTAAATATAATTCATGAGTTAATATAAGACAAATTAGTGTTTGGTGACAAGAAGCAATTGTTCCAATATTTCAATGAACTAACCAACTAGTATCCATTCTAGACAACGAATGATAGAGGGAGGACTGTAAAACAATTAAATATAATTAATCTGATAACAAATATAACCTGACAAGTAGGATTGGTCAGATGTGTCTGTCAACAATCCCTCATCAGCCAAGTAAGCAGCCAAGTCTGCAAAAATAAAACAATAAAATAAGTTCAAAGATTATTACTCCAGGAAGTACTGTAAGTGTATGAAAAATCTGTAAAGCTCTAATTCTTCAAAAAGAAAAAAATTGAAGATGTTTGAAAGCTCAATACTGTATACTGAATCTACTGTAACTTTTAATGTCACCAAAAATTACAACATACAGTAGTTATTGTCCAAAGGGATGCTCTTGTGATGGGCAACGAAACACTTAGCTTAAAGGGACGAAAAATAAAACCCCATCTCAACATTTTGCCCCTAACCAGAGATACAGTACTGTATGTTTGATTTAATGAAATTGTTTTTTTGTTATGTGTAAAACCACTCCTTCCTCCAGGGAAGTGGATCACAGTATGTGGTGCAGTATTTGATACCATCATAGCAGAGTTTCTTCAATAGTTTGCTTCCCTATAATAGAAATAATAATCTTTTATTTTCTTTATCCTTGACATGTTTGTTTTTCTGCCACTGTTCTCTAAATTTCAAATATCATTAAAATGCAAACTTTTTTGTAGATAAATATAAATATATACCTCTGTGGATCAAATGATTCAAACAAACCACTTTCAGCTCAATTGCAATCATGACAGCATTCACTCCATTGTTGCCAGATGCCTTTTACAAACTATCTCTCAATTTGCCTTAGAAAATACTACAAGGATGTAGATTTGACTTAGAAAGGAAGAACTTCCCAACAATTTTGGTTTTGCAATCAAATTCAGCATTTCAGCTGCTGGAATATCCTTTTTGAAGAATTTTGTATCCTGTTTATTTATCTATCATACTTATTAGTGAACAAAAGGACAAGAGTAAATACATTAAGTATAACTTCAGTATGAGAGGAGTAAGAAGAAATCTTTTTGAGCTTGTAGAACTTTAGCCCACCTGTAAGCTTTCAGGAAGTGGGAAAGGAAATAAATATAGAAAAACTTCAGTCCTATACCCCAAAGCAATACCCATCCCTTACAAGTAAAAACCTCCCCATCCCTGTCCTGCACAGCTATGTTGTTCCTTGAACAATAAAGTAAACAATACATAGCATTGTTATACCATTTAATAAATTCTAGTTGATACATGTTGAACAGTATGGCATAAAAACTTGGTAATTGTTTCAAGCAATTAGCTCTACAGTTGCCTCAAAAAAGTCTGTAACACTAAAAATATAAGTTATAAATCATTATGCAAACATTTTTACTCAACTTGCAGAATGCAACATCATGCACTGTACCAATATGATGTTAGAACTGACCTTCAGTAATTTGCTTAATTTTCTCTGGTGAAAAGTTTTTATATCCAAGTGCATTCAATTGCTCTGCCACCTCTCCTCTTGAAAGTGGCTGAAAGCCAGAACCAGCCATGAATCCACAGTATGTAGTCACTGGAAATTCTAATAAATAAAATTAATGACAAATGAGAAAATGGTGAGGATGGTAATTGCTGCCCTTTTTGACTAGTGAAATGGAGGCTTTGTCTATGTAACTATTGAAGCAGCAGTATCACATAGACTACCCAGTAGTTAACAAAAAGGACCTTTATACACACGAATTGGAATGAAATTCTGGAAGCTTACTACAAAATAAAATAATAATAATGAATAGGGTATAAATAAAATAATGAATAGGACTAAAAAGTTAGGCTTATGCCTAATGAAGAATGTTTGGATGCAAATCTTAAACTTTCATTTCCATGGCCTAATTAATTATTTACAAAATCTTCCTACCAAATATGTAGACCTGTTCAATAAAAGAAAAGTGTTACTGAAACTTTGTTAGGCCTAGCCTATAGGCCCATATTTAATTCATAATCAATCATGTTAGCATGGACACTGCAAAGTTCGGACACCTAAGCCTTAAAACAGCCCACAACTATAACTTCCTTTTATTGACAAATATGTTAGTACACACAGGTCATTTTGGAGAGAAAATGACTGTAGCTTCGTAGTTTTTCGTGAAATTAGGTTGTCATGGTGAAATCGTGTATTTCTTTGTTAGGGGTGTCCGAACTTCGCAGTAATCCGAACTTCGCAATACTGACTATACTAGTTTTATATCACTTATCATAACTAATCTACTATCTTCGGTAACTATAATAATTACTTTTGATCAAAGACTCTTTACTTTTAGACTAGTTATTGCTTCCAGCTTAGGCCAGGGCTATACTGTAGTATGGGCTATGGCCTTGTTTTGACGCTTGAGCTCAACTATGTTACTTGTTAATGTTACTTGTTAGTGTTACACTGTACAGTAATGTGTAGGCTATGCCTAGCCTGGCCTAAGTAGTAGAGCCTAACAAATGTCAATTATAATCTTACTGTGAGGCGAAGTTAAGTAAACGTTACATTTTACTCCGCACAGGCCTAAATGAGAAACAGATGGTGAGATGCGGCATGTCGTACACACAAAGGTCAAACTTACAAGATCGCTTGCAATTATAACGGTCAGGCAGTTTTCTTCTTTTTCTGTAGCCAACTTTCAGTGTTTGAAAGAAAGTGTATTGCTGGATTTGTTTGGCTTGAACAAGTTTTTTAAATCTTAGGAAACGGCGCCCTCTTCATGTACACAAATCAAAAATAGTATTAATTTCTGTGGTACACAACCACTACAGACACCCTTAAGCCTAAAGTTAGACTTAGAGTGTACAACGCAACACGGCCTGTGCAAACTGCTGACGAAACACGAAAGTTGTATTATGGTGTCAAAAACCTTCCAGTCTAGGTAGCTGAATTTTGCCTCAAGCTGTTAACTGCGGTAGCATTTCTTTAGATATATATTGGCTAAGAAAGTTAACCAAACTCTAGGACGCCTAGGCTATACGATTGAGCTCTTTATCGCGGATATGGTACCCGATATACTTTCGCGTAGGGCTTCAAGGGGTAGGTAGGGAAAGTGTCATTGAATTGATGGTAACGTAATAATAGTAGTTTGATTGATTGTCCTGAGGTCTCTAAAGTAATGGCAGGAACAGAAGTGTCAGTCATATTCATTGCTCCACAGTTTCCTGGCATTTGTCAGTCTGATTTAAAGGTCTTAATAAGCAGCTCATACAACCAAGAAAACCTCAGCTCAGACAGGCAACTGCTAGTAGACCAGATCTGGCAGCAGAGAGTACAGCAAAATCCACATCTATTTGATGCATCTAAATTCAGATACCATTCTATGCAAGTCCAAAATGGTTGCACTCATTTACGACTAGGGATCACAAGTTATAAAGATTTCTTGGGTACAAATTGGGCCCCAGATGCTAAAGAATTGGCAGATATAGGTAAAGATCAATGTGGCAATACCCAGGCCTTCATGTCTGATGCTCTTGGTGTGGGAAACTTTACTGAAACAAGTGATGGCTATGTTGTATTCATCAGAAGAAGTCAGAGAGTTGGTGAAGCTCAAGGCCTTTTGGATATTCCTGGTGGACATCCTGAACCAGCAGTAAGAAAATAAGAACATTTTCCTGAAGTCTTTGTTTACAGTTTAAAGTTTATGTACTTCATTACTGAAAAGCAACTGAAATTTCATTAATAGTGGAATTCGAGTGCTGTTCACCTGATTAAATACTGTAAGTACTTACTAAAGATACTGGATATTATTGGTTATAAAATCTCTTCATTCTAATTTAAATTCATTTTCTAGTACAACTGATACTGTAGGTGGTAGGCGACTGCAGTGGATGTTGCATGCCAAACAAAGAGGAGACTCAGTTTTTGCAGGTGTAGTCATAGTCTTCCAAACACATACTGTACACGTTAATTACAAGTAAATTCACAGAATGTCAACAGATTTGGTGACTTGTGGCCTTTGTTTTCCCCATTAACATTCAATTGCATCTAGTTCATATATCTGCAGACAGTGATAATAAATTAAATGATGTTTTTATTATGGAGTACTGCAGGTGTGTGTGGGGGATGGGGGGGGGGGATGGAGGTGGTGTACAACATTGTGCAGCTACTTTGGTGACTGCTTTTTGAAATCGTTATGTTACCAAGATACCATTATGATTTCAGTGGTAGTCATGGTAATGCTGTTTCACAGGGGAAAGAGGTTAACTGAAAGTGGTTTTCCAGATTTTGTTTCATTGGAAATGTATTTTTAATTTAAAATCTATGTCAAATAACATTCTTTATAATTCCATGTCTTCTTTCCAATATTATGTCCTAGGCATAGGCATAGGAGGCGGGGGGGGGGGGGGGG
>JAIPMN010002505.1:0-17771 GCA_020650975.1 Apostichopus californicus
GCCCAATTTTTGTTTAAAAAATCAACGAGTTTAGGATTTTTTTTTCAGCCTTTCCCAACATCGGATTGACTTGAATTTTCACATGTGTAAAACGGAAACCAACTAGAATGCTCTTGAATAAAATCGTGTTTTTTCGTCGATGCTGAAAATCACTATCGTTCGTCTTTAAGCGACCACAAATGAGGGAGAAACCCGCAAGAGCTTATGGATTAAAACTTACACGTCGGTTGGCTTCCAATTTAACATTTTAACTCAAATTTGGAATCTTTTCCAATTTAGAAAGTCATTTCAGACCACTACCTTCATTGCTTAGATGTCAAAATTCATCAAACACTCCTCAACGTGTGCCCGTGTATACCTCGTGCCATACCATCTGACAAATCCATGTCCTGTCATAATCTGATTTTTTTACGACAACCGCCCGATCGAGTTGCCATAACGTGCAAGGCATACATACTCACCGAGACTTGGCTACTGGAATGAGCGATTTCTTCTCCCTCGCTGTGACTTCGCATCCGGCTGTTGGGGATCTGAAGAAGGGTCGCTGGATCAGTGACTTCGTACGGTATCCTAGGATCTATGAAAGTAGTGGTCCTTGTGTTGTGGTTGATGAAAAACTCCTGGGCGATGCAGGAAACAAGGCAAAGAAAATATTTTTTTTTTAAGTATTTATACTAAAAAAAAAACTATTTTGTGAAAATGTTGAAAATGTTGAAAAAAAAAGCTGTTTTGTGAAAATGTTGAAAAAAAAAAAAAAAGCCATCCAGGGGTGGTCTTGAATCCCATTATGAAAAAAATTATGAGCTGCCTGAAGAATACTTGAGAAGAATTGATCAAGTCTAAAGATGGCATCACAGCGCCACCAGTGGTTGCAGTTATGACACTTTTGTCTTTGACTTGACTTGTCTTGACTTTGTTTTGACTTGTCTTGACTCATTATTAATGCTCATTCTGATTGATTTAAATGATAAAATGAGTAACTTATATCTTAATAACTTGCATTGATGTCAGTACACAACACTACTGACCTCCACCCACAGGAAAGCTAAGACACTGTAGCTTAGCTAGTTACTTTTGGAGAAACTTTTCAGATAAATAAGTTACCTTCCCTCCTTTGTCCTTCTTTGACTCCCAACCTCTGGGTAGTTCCGCCGCGGTGTCGGCAAACAGATTAATCAAGGCTACGAGATCCCTGTTGTGCTGGTAATCTTTGAACTTGTTGGGATCTCTTCGGACCCTGTTGACCATATGCTTCACTGAAGTAGTCCGCTGGTAGAAGGTCTTTGCTGCCTGAAATCAAAGATGGACAATTGATTGAATTTATGGAAATATGTTCGATACAGGTGACAAACACCTACAGTGGAATTACGACCTTCCTTACCGGTTTCGAACCTCTGGCCATACAATCAGCGTCCATAGCCTAGTGGTTAGGGTGTCCGCACATAAAGCGGAATCTCGGTGGAGGCTGGAAGTTTATTCACTGTTCTTGATTTTCCAACTCATTACGTTTTCATTTATATATATTCATTTGCCTTTGTCGTTTACCTCCATTTCATTAACAAGAGTCTGTTTAAAGCATCTCTTTCGAGATCCGGCTTTAGGAATCACAGATGATTTCAAGTTGGTTAGCATCATAATTGATATCTGGACTAAGGCAAATATTTCACCAAACACAGAACTAGTATTGTTCGATACAGGTGGCAAACGCAGACAAGGCAACTACGACCTTCCTTACGGGTTTCAAACCTCAATTTCAATTATATACATATATATGTATATAATAACAAGTATCAATACTTGAAAAAATAAACAAAATAAACAAAAACATAAAAGTACAGACAATGTAAGGTGTCAACTTAAGGACCGAAAAAATAACTTACTTCAAAGGAATGCAACACCGTGAAGAAATCCGGCCTGGCGATCAGTTTCACAGCTGGCGCTTCGAGCATGACCTCTTCTCGGCTAGGTGGATCCACATGAATTTCAGTGGATGGGCCAGCTAACCAAAAAAAAAAAAAAGGGTAGGGGTAAAAGAAAAAAAACCCACAAAAACATCACAAGTCAGTGAATATGAAAAAGATACTTGCAAAAGTCTGGAGAAAACTAGGAAGACTGCCTTGGTGTAAATGTTAGTTCAAATCACCTGTCACTACGAGGGAATGATAAAATACATGATAAATGTTCACATTTTGAGCTCTGTGGAATTTACCTTTTATAGACGCATAAAACTCACTTTAAAGATCAATCTCTTTAATGAAGTACAGTATGTGTGATCAGATTCACTGCACAATTCAGCAAACATTGACAATTCTGCTGTGTTTGGCTAATTGGCTAATTTTGCAGAGCTGCAGGACACTCAGAGACAAAGGTCCTAATACCCCCCCCCCCTTATGCTTTTTTATTTACAATATTATGGAGTTCAAGTTGCCCGCCCGCTTTGTCAAAATGTCTCATCCGTGGACACAGCCTCGCCAGTAGTTTTTTTTTGGCTGTTGCATTTGTCTGTCTGTCTGTCCATCTGTCTGTCTGTCTGTTTATGTTGTAGTCCTTCTCTACAAACCTTTCACACACAGAAAAGACAATGAAAGGTTTCTCCTGTTTTATTTGACTGTTTCATTTGACTATTTTTATATTGTTCGACTACATCCACTGGAGAAAATTTACAGATATATCTTTTCCAGTTCTGTGGTTTTGCCTTCACGCGTTCCTTCACGAGTACAAAATTTTTCATCAGACTGGCGAAAGGATGAAACTCTTTACATCTTCGAGTTTAATTGAATAAAACTTAAGACAAAATGTCACGGTTACGCAAATCGGCTTATGAAGGTCGTCCTCCATATTTCAGCAGTGTTTCAAGGACTGAATCGACAAAAATGGTTTCGGGGAAGAAAATATTCTTAACTTTTTATATGTTACAAATACCTATCTCTCCCCCTCCCCCCCACTTCCATCCTTGTGTGTAATCAATCCAGAATATTATTATTATTATTTCACCACTCATGTGTAATACTGCAACCGTATGTGGCAGCTGGTTGCATAGCATTCTCACGATGGCAGGCACCTACTATAGTGAAATGGCCAATATGTCTTGTTTTAAATAGTTTCACTCATGTAACTTACTTTATATCTATGTTAATTTGTAAAAATATCTCTGGTGGTGTGAAACGATTTCAATTTTCTTCCAGTCGTTCAATAAACGATATATATGTATTTTCATTTCCGATTTTAACCCCTTTTTGGACAAACCGTAGAGGTTTTTTTTAATCTCAGTTAATAATCTGTAATCTTTTTTACTTGATAGAGCCCTCCTCTTCTTGCTCTAAATGTTGGCAAGGTACTTCTAAAATTAAATTAGCTACAACATGGCATGGATTCCTATATAGTCACTCTAGTAATGAATTCCAGGTTATGTACATCTCGTGTGTATGTACATCTCGAGGCTCATGTTTTGTCACGAAACGTGTAACGGTAAGAGTGTGCGTCTGTGTGTGTGACCATCTGTCTGTACGATACATACCGAGGTTAGTGGTTCAATGCGCAAACAAGACCGTTGGTTACAATATGCAGTATAGACGTAGTGCATGTACATACCTATGCTTAAAAGAACGAAAAAACTTCTTACCAGCTGCAGGCTGTGGGACCCTCTCCTGTGGCCTGTTTTCCTCTCGACTCAAGGTGCGGTTGAAGCTTTGGTATCTGAAAGAGAGCAAAAATACAATTCTTATAGGAAAAATAAAAGGTCTCTGAAAAAAACTTTCAAGGACAGGTCGTAGCTTTTCAAATTAATCCTTGGGTAAGCTATGAAATAAATATCAAACCTAGGTAACATTATTTGACCTATAGGTCGGAGCATAGGTTTTCCTTGAAGGGGGCGCCACTTTGGATAACTTTAAATTTTGATGGCAAATATTTAAAAAATCAAAATACGTAATACAGAAACATGACCTCCTTTTGATGCAACATATTTTAATATTCTCACATATTTCAATATTTTCACTTTTCTGCTATGACAAAAACCCAAACTGTTTAAATTCATCCTGAGCCCATTTTTATAAGTTCCGTTCCATCAAATCGCACTATATTTCTCAAATATAAAGATAAATATTTTTTGTGAAATAGATGACCGACAGCCCTTCCACTGGGTCTCACCTTCGATGTAGCTGCCTTCTGCTCTGTTCTGGATCTCTGCTGTCCTGATGGGCTTCGCCCGATTGCTGGTTCTTTTTCGGTTTCCGCCAGGTGGTCACGTGGGTCATGTGATCAATATAGAATATCCGCCCATACTGGTCGATACGGGCTTCCCAGTCTGTGAGAGAAGAGAGGGGGATAACTCCCATTGAGAAGCGAATGCATCCGACCTTTCAAATCCCGGTGCACTTCACCGAGTAATGGGGTACGTTAGCTTATAACTTTGTTACTCTGGGGTTATGGGGATCAGAGGAGGGAAAGATCAACGTAACAGCATGACTTAAATCAGGGATGAGCCTGGGGTAAAAAAAAATCACGGAATTTTGAAAAAATTGCGGTATAGGCTCCAGTTTGCGCATGCTACAGTGTGTTAGGATAATAGTCTTTGTCCCCGAGGTAGAAAAGAAATCAGGGATATTCCGCGAATTCGTGGAAAAAACTGATGCCTGTTAAATACATTTTTGAAACTTATGAAATAGATATCCCTACAATTCTACCAACAATTCAGGATATTATGACAAAAACCTTCCACTGCAATTTTGGCCTGTAGAATATACATCAACTTAATCTCAAGGGGTTAATAAGAATTTTTTCTATCCATGATATAAGATTTGTCAAATTGGTTCAAATACTATTTAATCCAGTGAAGCAATAATGATTTATTTACAAGGTTTGCAGCCATTCTGTAATGCTTTTATTTCTCTATTTTGTGCAGACTCTTCCTTTGCAAGGAAACATGTCAACATTTCGGGAGCATCTGGAATTTTATTTATGGTTTTGTTGCAGTTTGTTGTTGGCTTCGTTCAAAATTTCAGTTTTAGCTTGTTGTGGGTTTGGTGGCAACCTTTACACGTCACTCATGAATGAGATATTGTAGCAGATACCTATATATGGGCAGGGTGAGAGAGGGAGTGCGGGAGGGTGAGGGGAGGGGGAGGTTGCTTCTGCTTCACTACTTGCAGTATGTGTTCTTTTGGTTTAATACTTTCTACTTTTACATCTTCCAGATGGCATCATCTAGGAATCACTGTAGATTAAGTTTTTCAGTAAAGCAAATATTTATTTGATGGTGGGGAAGGTGTGAGGAGGGGGTTATTGGGGGGGGGCTTATACATAACACCATTCTCTTATTCATACTAGTCATTTTCTTCTTTCCCTTTTACAGCTTGTCCTTCAAGATGTTTCAATGCAAATAATTGTGAACATGACTCACTTGAAGGGAGCGGTGACTCTGAATCTGGAAGCTCGTATCTCATGTAGGTGGCCCTGTTAGGGGTCATCACGGGTGTCGTTGGTGTGGAATCTGGGTGAGCCGTTTCCTGAGTGCTCTCTGGTAATGTTACTTTATGTGTGGGGGAAGCAAAATTATTAAACTTTAGTCAACTTCAAATATTATATATATATATCATACATAAGAGGTACTAAAATACAGCATTATTGTATATAAGACAAAAGTATGGTGTAACCATGACGATAACATTTTCCCTCCCCCCCCCATCCTTTGTCCAATTACTTGTAACCACATCAAAGAAAAGGAAAAGCACAAGCACCCTCCATTTCTGAGCAAGCACAATTAAGACACAGTCTATCATGTAGGTGCTACTTGCATACAGGCTTGTTGCTTTGTACACTTCCACCAGTGACTTTCTATACAAATGTATGTGTGATGAAACCATGGCGCCGCACACTGCATGATAATCTACATGCACACACCCCACTATCTGTCGCCTATAAACACGTCTCTCTATACTGCAACCACTGAGAATAAAATAATGACTCACTTCTAAGGTTGGGGTTCGCTGATCTGGCTTGCCTCTTCTTCCATACGGCGCTGCTCTTCTTCTGCAGAGATGGCTGACCTCCGACGGCTCCGCTCGACCCGTCCCCCGGAGTACTACCACCTGTGGAATGCTCGCTGACTTCGCCATTCTGAGACCCTTCGGCTGCACCCGAGGGGTGAGTACTGTTCCCTCCGGCGCTGTCCTCGGAGCCCTCGGCTTGACTGTCGCTGTTAATACTCCCTGTGACGAGGGAGTTTTCCCCCGCCTCTCCGGCGGTCGGCCCCGCTCTCGTCCTCATCCGAGTTACCTCCTGCGTGATCTCCTGCTGGAGTCGCCGCACCTCCTCCAGCGAACGCCTGGATTCCGAACTATCCGTAGAGGATATGCTCTCCCTCTGAGAGTGAGTGGACGAGCCGCTGTCCCGATGAAGAGGGTGCGAGTTGGTAGTAGGGTGGAGGCCCACTTGGTCCTCCTCAGTCGATGACTCGCCCTTAACTGCCACCACCTCCACAAACTGCTGAGCAGTCCTCTGGGGACTCCCGTCAGAATCCGAGTCCACCATCTCGTTCGTTACGTCCATGGCAAACTGGCCCGTTCGCCTCCTGCGGGTATTGGGGCTCTCCTCCATCTCTACCTCAGAGACTTGCAAGAGAGGAACCTCGTTGGATCTCTCTTCATTTTCTTGTCCTCCATCCTCCTCCTGCTCCTCCTCCTGCTCCTCCTCCTCGCCATTCACCGTCGGCCCGCCGTTGCTCTCTGAATTTGGGAGATCCAGATGAAGAGAAGTTGGAATGGGTGGTGAAGTGGTTTGAGAAGGACTGCCGTTGACCTGTGTGTCGTTGACGTCCAGGACGTCCTGACAGAGAATGTTCTCCACATCTGCCAAGGTCTGACCCCTGTCTTGTGCCGCCTGAGTCACGCGGTTCAATTGCTCCTGTGAGATGGGGTTGGTGACGATGGGGTCGGTCGGCGTCGTGGGCTCTTCGCTGACCTGCGGTATCCTGCTGGGACTGACATCCACCGAGAGCTCGGTGGTGGCCTGAGGCGGAGCGGACACGGTCCTGGTAGCTATGATGTGTAAGATGTCCACGGCCTCGCTGGTGGGGCTGCGAGGTCTCGGCCCCTCCGGCTCTCCGTCTTCTCCCGTTAGGGACACGACGGGAACGGACTGGGAGCGGTTCCTCTCCACGTCCGTGGCATCACCGTTGACAATTGCACCATCTGGAAACGAGGATATCAAGAAAGGGGTCATTTCAAGAGAAGGGTCACAGTCATGTGACCTGTAGATCGACAGGAAAACAAAAGGGCAACGACTCGGGTCAAAGGTTACTCTCGGTCTTCTAGTCCCGGAGAGTTGAATCCATTAGGTAAGACGATATGATATAGATGGTAGAACTGTTTAGAACTATGGCTATTGCATTACAAGTGTACAGTCAGGGGCAATATCATGTCTACTTCTGGGGGGGAGGCTGGATTTGGCCCTTTAGAATAAAATCAGCCCCCCCCACCCACTGGCCAAAATAAATTACAATAAATCTTAGAATACCAAACATAAATATGTAACATATATATGTACTATACATCAAAGCAACCTCCAAATTATAGATCCTTCCCTTGGATGACTTGATATCTTAGTCCTCCCCCCCCCCCCCCCCCAGTACAATAGTGGTGGTTGCCCACAGGGCTCTAAAACTAGTCACTTTACACTAAACAAGATCAAAATGCAGTGGTCAAGAAAAGAAGCGATGAGAGGGAAATAAATTAACGAACTTGTCGTTTAGCATGACCAAATTTGAAAGAATATTTTAGTATACTTTAGAAGCATCATCCCATTTGTCTTTAACTCCACTGGATTTAAACTCTCAAACCGAAGTGTCTGACAGGGGGGTATGTCACTTACTGGTATGTGGAAGTTCTTCAAAGTTCATGGTAAAAGTTAAGACACCGTTAATATGGTCTGTAGGATGCCTCTTACCAAGAGGATATGAAACGGTATGTTCTCTGTAACAAGAAAAAAAAATGAAATCAAAGTTATATATATATGACATGTTCTAGGACATATCTTGTAACAATTACCAAAATATGAAATTAAAAAGTGGGCACAGAACCATGGGATGACACAATGTATGAAACCAATGTGTCAAAAGTAGGATGCTGAGGGGGGCTGCAGCATCTCGCAGCCAGGCTGCGTAGCATGAAATCTTTTTTTGTGCTGTGCAGCTTCACACAGTAGGCTCTGGAGTTTCACACAATAGGCACTGCCAGTCTATCGAGATAATCTATATCGTTTGAAATTGATTCAGCCTTGCTGCAGGGGATTTGTGAAAGAGCAAGGCCAACGTTGCCTAGGATCAAACCAAACAATAGTACAGGATTACTAGAGAAAGAACAGACATGACATGCAAAAAATTATCTGTATGAATATATGTTACCGGTATGGATACAAAATATAGGCATGGGACATGGTGTCTGCCAAATAAGCCTTAGGGGCAAAGGAAGGAGTCCAATAAACTTCGTAGCAAGCCTCATTCCCTCTCTTGCTCATAAACTTACCCTGAGGGATATACTGTACTTGATGTCAAAACTTTAGAGACCAGGTATGACTATCCCCATGGTCTAAGTTGAGAAACTCCAGCCTAAACTCTGTCTTAGGCTAACAAGTAGCCTATAACACATTATGTAACAAGTGGCCTTAAATGCATGGATACATTAACTAGATCTAACACTCAACTGGGAAACAAGCACATCGGATACACAGAACTGCTCATAGAGCAAAGGGGCTATAACAAAGAGAGCCTGTGAAGACACAAGCAAAAGCACTACACTCTATATAAAGCCTACACTTCTGACAACTATGATCTTGCACAACTGGTACCTGTACAAAATATAGTAAGGCATGTTGGATATTCCAATAAAAAACTCCATGTCCAAAAAGCTGCAAAATTTATCAGGATACTTTATCAGTGCTTGATACAGGTGATGCATCTTGAATTGTGGGCCTTGCTGCCTCCACAAAACTTCACCAACAAATTTCAAACCAACAAGATTCCAATGGATGTAAATCACACTGGAGAATGCAGCTGTAAGCCTTGAGAATGGTAGATTTGGAAGAGAGAGGAAGTGGATATTGACCCTGAAGAAGGTCAGTGGGGGGCGCAGTGCTAAAATGTTTAGAACCAACTTTTGTAGGATAGGTAGATTTGAGTGCATATGTAGAATGGTGGCAGGTAAGAGAGAAGTGAACTAAAAATTTAAGTCATTAAGAGTTGACACCCTGCCCATGTTCCATGCCCCTGTCCCAAGCCCCACACCCTGACCATGTCCCATGCCCCTTGTAGGTTCTGACAGTGCCAATTACTCCAATATATTTGAAAGTGTTTATTATTACTGTTCAGTAACAAAATGTCCCAGCGAGGCCTTTACCAATTTTTGTTCGACTGTCAGTGGTTCTATACGACATTTTAATTGCTTCTGGTTTCCCTCTATCGGTCAACAGCAGGGGTCTGACTATACTTCTCAAGCTTTAAACCAAGTTGTGCAATGCTGTAGGATTTGGTGCAAAAACAGCAGGTTCTCTGAAAGGGGTTTCCTAGTTTTGGCTGCCCCAAAGGTACTAAAAAACTCACCCTAGTGCTACTTTCTCTAAAAGTCTCTGTATGGGCACCGAAACCCGTCCTAGAAACCTGCTGATGATTGGCCTAGATTTGGCAAACTTGTCCTTGACTTCAAGCTCAAGGACATCTGTCGGAGTCACTGTGAACTGGAACTCCTGCTGAGAAGAGAACACAGAAGGCTTTTTACATCAACTGCAATGTTTTGAATGTTAATGTTACATATATATGCTGAACTCAACATGTGGTGCACATTGTTTACATACTGTATGTACTACCAAAATGACACAAAGCAATAACTCGGTACTTAGAAACTATGTTGTTATTATGGATGGGCTATCCATCTTTGTTACACTGAGAGGATGCCTTACAAGTGCAATAGGATCATCACCAAAACTTGCCTGGTTTGGGTGTTGAGATGGGAGACAAACTTTTTGTCAGAGACCAGATGGAGGGAGAAGGGGATAAAACTGATCATAGGATTCCTGATCAGACACACAATAATGTGAAAATGCCATCTGAGAGTTTTGGTGCTCAAGCTAGAGCAAGTGTGGCCCTAAGACGTGAATCAAACAATCATTGTTTCTGGAAGTTGCTTAATGAGTAAATAAACGGTGAAGTAAGATATGGTAGGGTAAGAGTGTTAAGGTTGTGGGGAGACAGGTACAGTAAGTATGGAGTGATGTTAACACTATAGTATCTCTGTCTGATCCATGTTCATAAGACTAAAAAAGGGAATTTTTTAAATTTGTGAGAAGACATTCCAAGCTCCACTTACAATCATAACGCTCTTATATGCAAAAGCTGTCAAAATCACAGAAAAGTAATTTGCATTTAAGCTGTTTCAGAAATTGTCAAAGGCAGTCCTACTGTAGGTATGAAAGGAACCAACATAAATTAACTCTCAATTGATAGCATTTGAACTTCTAAATCTCTATACCAGATCTTTTACACCTGTTGCTGGCATGTGAACCATCAATGTAACCTTCTCCCCCCCCCCCCCCCCCAACCCCTTCTTTTGAGTACAATTTCCAATAAATTAGGATGCCCTGTTTACAAAAATACTCTACGATAAAATATAAGAGAAAAAAATATGAAAGAAACTACTAAAATAACTCTCTGTTGATAGCATTCAACATCAATCTCTATACTAGATCTTTAGCACCTGTTGCTGGCATGTGAATCATTAATGTAACCTTCTCCCCCTCCCCCCTCTTCTTTCCAGTACCATTTCCAACAAATTACTATGCCCTGTTTACAAAAATACTCTATTATAAACAATAAAATACTGGATAAGTTCACAACATTGACCTTCATGATCACAATGAGCCTAGAAAAAGAAAAAAAACAGAAATAAAAAGAAGACAAATATAGTTTTCAATGTTATTATGGGAATTGGACACAAAACAAATTATGCCAAAAAATTGCTTGAGGAATTTACTTCTCAGTTCAGTTGCAACGGACAAAAAGGAAACCTATGTAAACTCTTCTGTCAAAACTAGGTCGTGTCAACGGTCTTAACTGACAAAATGCTGGGGTGCGAACCTACCACAATTTCAGTCTGTTATATCCGGAAATATTTCTATCAATGTTGAAATGACAGGACCGATGAATTGGTCAAACAGACAAGGAAATATAATATGATTTTTAACGACTTTACAAGAAATCTATGTATCTTGTTTCCCCTGACAAGCATGCCATACAATCCCTACAACACTCTGCACAGTTCACAACATACTGTAGAAACAAAGACATTGAGGTTGAGAAAAAACTCCACCACCACCACCCCTTCCTTCCCCTTCTCTCCCTCCCCCTTTCCCCCTTCCCTCCCTCCCCCTTTCCCCCTTCCCTCCCTCCCCCTTCCCTCCCAACCATGTCTAAGGTCAGCAAAATGATATTTTCCAGTGACATGACATCAACAAGTTCGAGGGCAGAACAAACAGTTGTTTACAGTCCTATTACACTGAGAGCCCTGCATAACCCATACACAGTAACATAAGGCTTGTGTGTGCCCTTAGTATATCTGGGTTTGATGTCAAACGTGTAATGAATGGGAACCCAGGGGACCGATTGAAAGTAGCAAACGGGGGGGGGGGGGGCGCGTTGGGGAGCAAATTTTTGGACCGTTCCTATCACTAATATGAACACCAAAAAGCACCATTGACTGACATTCAACACTATATTTACCCCTGACAAATTTGTATTGCAAACACCTACTCTGAGGCAATAAAACTTCTTTTTTCTTTCTCCTTCCTGATGAGCTTTACATTACATCATAGAAACTGACCTACATGGCTGTTTGTTAGACTAAGAAGTCCAGCCACTTTAATTGATAAACCTAAATTTGTATTGCAAACACCGACTCTGAGGCCATAAAACTTCTTTTTCTTTCTCCTTCCTAGTGAGCTTTGCATTACATCATAGAAAATGACCTACAAGGCTGTTTGTTAGTCTAAGGAGTCCAGCCACTTTAATTGATAAGCCTAAATTTGTATGCAAAAACCGACTCTGAGGCAATAAAACTTCTTTTTTCTTTCTCCTTCCTAGTGAGCTTTGCAGCATTACATCAAAGAAACTGACCTATATATATGGCTACTTGTTAGACTAAGTAGTCCAGCCAATTTAACTGATAAGCCTCATATGTTTTACGCATGGACCAATTTATCAACGGTCTCAAGTGGTAAAGAAACACAGCCTGGATGGATAGTGGCTATATTCAACAGTCTACCACATATAAAAAAATAAAATTGTGTGCTTTAAAGTCACGCTTTAATTTAACTGATGAATATTTATTGACTACTTGCAACTGACGACAATGGGTGTACTGTACCTCACTATTCCAGACTGGCATACACGTGTTGCCTCGTACTGAGGTCCTCTGGTGCTGTTCGCCGACCATGTGACGGCTCTGAAATCGCCGGAACTTCCTCTTCTTACCAGGATGGACCGACATTTTTACGTAGGGATCGGGATTAAAGAACATACCCTTCTTCAAGCTCTCTGCTTTCATACCTACGGAAGAAGAAGACCGATCGAATTTCACGGTGACCTTGGGAATGGGGAAACTCGTCTGGAGAATACTGTACATAGACATTGGCGGTTAGAGTTAGATATACAGTATGTAGTCCACTTGACTGCACTAAGTCCTACATACAGTACAGTGTATCTAGTGTGAACATACAGCAAGCAAAGAACAGAATAAAACTAGAGATGTCATCAAGAACAGGAAGAACAAAGTGTTCAGAAAATCAGGATCACTTTAATACACCGTCGGATGGAAAACAGGAAAAGCTTTTTGTGACATTGACAATCTTAGGGCTTCTTATCATCATATACAATCAAATGGATAAATATAAGAGGGTGAAGGCAAGGAAGGGGGTGAGGAGAAGGGAAGGAGTGCGGGGGATAGGACTTTTTAGCCCAATGTGTGCTGCCACAGGGAAGTAAACAAAGGAGACAAAAAACATTGCAATTACTAACACCAATGGAAATTTGGAGACGTGAGACCCCTAGGAAAGTTTTTCCGTAGCATGGTTCGTGATGACTAACTGTGTCTCCAGAAATTTTAGAGCAACCCCCCATCTTTTTATATCACATGGGGAATGCGAAATGTAAAAATGGTCAGTGCGTTTACGATATTTTCATCCTCTCTCCTGCCCCTTCACAAGCATTCTTAATTTTAATTGCAAAGTTGATAGGATTGTGTACTTGTGCTAAAGCCAAAATAAATATAAAAAAGTTATTAAAAAATTAATCTTGAAGTACAGTACAATGCACTTTAAAGCATAGATTACAATATGCTCAATGCTTTGCATTAAAAAAAAAAATAATAAAATAAAATAAAATAAAAAATAAAAAATAAATAAATAAATAAATGAATGAATGAATGAATGAATGAATGAATGAATGAATGAATGAATGAATGAATAAATCAATAAATCAAAGAACGAATAAATAAATGAATAAATAATTAATTAAATAAAAAAGAAAAGGCGACCCTACTTTAAAGGTAGTAACTGTACAGTAATTGCAACTTAGGCACTATGAATTAAAAAAGACATATTCACGCTAACTTTGGACTTACAACCTGACACCTTTCAACACTGTACTGTACTGTTTTCTGCAATAAACCAAGTACAATGTTCTTGGTTGTATGCACAAAATTGCAGCCTTTGCAAACAATTTTAAGATCTGGCATTTGAACAAAGTTAATTATAAATTTATAGAGCAATCATGTACAGTAGTAATAGATCAGAAATTGCAAAAATGATATAACGTTGGATATAAACCTGCCTACTAAATGTATCAAAGGCAGTGGACTACTACAGTACAGTAAGATATTGACTAGTAGACTCTTGTATGACTCTACTGAATCTGTGCTGGTACAGTACTGGTAATTCCAGTACATAGTTTCCTATGCTCCTACTACAGTAGATCCTGTTAGATTTGTACCCATAAATACTGGGACTCGGGACAATTTAGATATTTTAGGTACTGTACAAGTACAAGCTTATATGCACTGGTACTCACGCTTAGAACCTTGCCAATGGTACTCTATAATTCCACTTGTACCCCCTGATATTTGTACTGTTGCCTTTATATATACGTCATGTGCACTTCTGGCATAACTAAACACGGATAGGGTCTCAAATAAGCTATTGTAAGGCTTCAACTCTCAACTAACTTAAACTAAACTATATTTGGGGGTAAAATACTGTAAGGATACTGTTGTACTTGTAAACTGCCTGAGCACTGGCTGGGGCTTTAAAGTTCTTTTTGGAGACTTTCTTACTGCACATTCACAGCGAACGATCCCTCGTTTACGGATCTCTCTCTATGAGTCACCACTTCCATGTATCTATTTACATGCAGCTCATTAAACCACACTTACCACTTCCTTAATGTATACTTTATATTATTCATGTTCAATGTTCTTCCCCTCCCCGTTTATAATTATCGAACAGAAACATGTGCATCCTTTGAAATTTCCTGATACTATCATCTTTCTTGAAGTACTTTTAATAATGGACGGACAGAAATGAGTCAGATCTTTTTTCTTCTTTGAAAATGCTACAGGAAATATCCCCCCTTCCCCCCTCCCAAAAAACAGCACATAAATTACAGTTCCTACATCGATCAGATTAGATTAATGTGAACTAATGTTCTGAGTTGCTCTGTTGTTGGAGGCAGACAGCGACCTGTCTTGTAGAGTGGAGCCCACTGAAATAGTCGATGCCTCGATCTTTATCTGGCGATTACTAGAGCAAACGAGTGCAACAAAACCATTTATGTACCCCGTCCAAAGTAGGACGCCAAAGATAGGCGGCCAAGGTGCATAGGACATGATCTTTAGTGCTCTGAATTTTGACAATAGTCCCTATTTGCTTGATATCGATTCATTCTATGAGCTATGAGAGCGGTAAAAAGGTAAATCCTTCTTACAAAGTAATTGCCAATATGTTTCATTGCAAAAGGGCCCATGTCTGCTCCGCACATACGTAAGGCTGTCCTCTACAGCCGGCCCACACACTGATCAAATGAATGACACCCAACACAATCCTAAGTCAGTGTTATGGACAAAATACGAAGGGAAACAATCCTCTTGAAAAACATGTGATACAGGCACTTTGGATGGTAGAATGGAGAATGGAGGCTATTGACCGCAAGGGCCGGTCATAGAGGGCGCACGGTGTTATAAGGTTACCAGGACATTCTAGGCATGGTAAAAGAGGGTGCTAAGGTGATGAGGAGATAGGTAAGCAAAGTAGAGGAGCAAAGTAAATACTCACCACCGATTGATAGCATGAGGAGGGGACTTTGATGTGGGTCTTCCTCATCTGAGTTCTGTTCTTCTTCTTGTTCTTCAGCGAATGGGTTCCGGATCGTTACGGTGGGTGTCATGGCCAGGAGGGATGCGGTCGGCCCATGGTAGTACTTGAAGCAAGCCTTAGTCACAGCTGGAAAAGCAAGGAGAATTTCATTAACCTTTAGTTAAACTGATTTCATACAGAAAAATGAAACAAAAAAAATACATGTATCAACTTGTATTTATGATTCATATCGCAAAATTTTGTCACGGTTCTAAAATTCACGTTCACAAACGCAACAAACATTATTGGATTTGGGTAATTTGCAAGCTTTTCTTGTCTCCATTCTTCTATCAAGTGCTCTTTCTCATCCATCTAGTCTACAAATCAGTAACATATATCAGCGCCACATCCCCTCTGATGCACTTCCTGGCCACTGTCGTTCCTTACTGATCCGCTAGAAGTAACAAATTTTATTTCCGAGACTGCCATTGACCTCTCTAATCACATGGATTCCTGGGAGCTGGCCATGAAGGGCGCACAGTGTTAAAGGGTTAACAATGACATTATAGGCACGGTGGAACAGGTGCTAAGGTTGTGAGGAGACAGGTAAGCGAGGAACAAAGTAAATTTCACTAGCTTGGAATTCTAAAAAATTAGGGTCCCTGCGGTTTCTCCTTACCTCTATCAAAATAGGCTTCGGGCTCGATAACCCAGACAATCTGTCCCTTCGATGTTCCACTGACCCCTCTGTTCTTGTAACTTAAATACGCTGAAGGATTGGTTTCACCTATAGAGAAAGAAAAAAGAAGAGGGTTTGCTTGTTAGGCTGTGTAGTACATTATCTATGCACATCCATAGACCAATATCCTCTTTAGGCATACATGTGCAGTGACAACATTCGGGATGCTGAGTGAACTGCAGCCAGGCTGTAGGATAGGATAGTAGGATAGGATAGGATAGGCTGTAGGATAGGCACTGCCCATCTGTAGAGATAATCTGTTGTTTGATATCAATTCAGCCGTGCTGCAGGGGACTTCTCTTCGACACGGTGCCTTCGGCGAACTGTACGCTGCCCGACAGTACCCTCTAGACACGATCAAAAAAGATGATCAAAGGGACGATCGAAAGCACAAGAAAAAGTCAAAGCATACTTATACAGCAAGGTCCTGAATGTGGGAGTGGGTGGCATGGCATTAAAATGTTACCCATTCAATAGGTAAGTTACTGTTTATAGGAAAGTGCAATTATGTACAGTAGGATGCAGACAGATTTTTGATTTAGAGACTTGAATGACACAGAATTTGCAGTGCAGTCTCGGCAGAGTTATGATATTGTAGCGTGATATGGTGGGCGGTAATTGAGAAAACCTTTCTTTAAGGGCGGAACTGAACTAATGGAATTGAGACTCGACTGAAGTTTGTAGGTTGGTCGCAATGCATTAGCAGGCTTGCTACTGTACTATAGCTAGCAGCGACCTTCCATGGTTCAAGAATAGGACAAGTCACACAAAATGAGCAAGAAGAGTCTCTTTAACAACACGCATGGTTAAAATAATCCTTAGAGCCCTCATTGGATAAACCTAAGATTTTACCACATGTAAACAACCTTCTACAGTATTGGCCTATGACATGTATCTACAGTGAGGGGTGTGGTCTATAAAATACAAAATTTTAAAATCTCTATGACGACTACATCTGCTTGAAGCACTCGGATGATAAACATCAAATTAATCCCGAAGAGAGAATCAAAGTTCACAAAGCAAGTTTTAGAGGTTGAAAACTCTTTAAAGACTGCGATTTGACGGTTTAGGACACTGTCCGATGCTATGCAAACACTTTGCGATGTTTTCTGACGTTTTGAGATATTGTTGAAAGCCACTGTTTATCCCATCCTCGACACGGCAGCATTGTTTGTTACATCTGTCTACACGCATGAATGACACCTTCACACAGATGCCCAGGCTGTTACTGTAGTCTACAAGATCATTAAACTGATAGTTTACTCTCATATATACTGTGTGTGTAATGTTGAGTTGCAATGCATTTCTAAAAACTGTCTTTAGACAGGAACAGTGTTCAGTTGTTTATGGCACACTCACAGCCCCTCTGCGTTGATTTAATCATAATTCCACCCTATTATCCTAAGCATTGTATGAAACCACCACACTCCTCCCCCTCCCCCATTTTCAACCTCTCCCCCCCTCATCCAATGTTCAACCTCCCCCTTCCTTCATTTTTAACCTCCTCTTCCTCCCTTTTCAACCTCCCCTTCCTCCCTTTTCAACCTCCCCTTCCTCCATTTTCAACCTCCCCTTCCTCCATTTCAACCCCTCACTCCATTTTCAACCTCCCCTTCCTCCATTTTCAACCTCCCCTTCCTCC
>JAIPMN010002505.1:17832-52301 GCA_020650975.1 Apostichopus californicus
TTCAACCTCCCCTTCCTCCATTGTCAACCTCCCCTTCCTCCATTGTCAACCTCCCCTTCCTCCATTGTCAACCTCCCCCTTCCTCCATTTTCAACCTCTCCCTTCCTCCATTTTCAACCTCCTCCTTCCTCCATTTTCAGGCCCTTCCTCCATTTTCAACCCCCCTCCTCCATTTTCAACCCCCCCTTCTACATTTTCAACCCCCCCCCCCTTCTCCTACATTTTCAACCAGGATCCGGTCATAATACAGTACAGTACCGACAAGTAATTGTAAGGTCCCTGATATAAAGATATGAAAAACAAAATTATACTTCTGAGGTCATTTTTCAAGCAAAAAACCCAAAAACAAATTAGATCATCAATGAAGCAATACTGCACCTCCAAATATCTACATTAATAAATACACTGGGCATCCACCAAACACATCTCGTGAATATATGTCGGCTGTTGAATTCACCTAAACAGGCTACTATCACTCTTTATACGTAGTAATCAACAAAACCCAAATAAAAAGTCCTTTCCTCTCTCTCCCAGGTCAATAATTTCATTTTTTTTATCACACTTTTCTCTCTTCCTCTTGAGAATCACAACCTACAATGTTAATTCCTTCCTTTTTTTCAACTGAGGTAACTGAGGTGGCAAATATTACAGCTAAGACTTGACCGATTTTTACTCTTTTTTTTTTTATATTATTCTCTCTCAATCAACATTTAATACAACAACGGTAAATCAACGGGTAAATCAGCTAGCTCCCTGGTTTTCTTAAATGCCAAGTGATTCATATATTTGTAGTACTTCAGCACAATTTTTCACCTGTTCGGCTTTAATACAGAAATACTGTATATATATATGTGGGAACAGCATGACCACTCCGTGTAGAATCCTGTGGTCGGAGATTCGGAGGCAGTGATTTACAGTAAGTACAAACAAATGGATCAATATGACCAAAACTGAAGATAATGAACGAAAAAAGGCAGAAATTTCTTGATTTGCTTTTCAATAGACTAACAATATTACCAAAAGTCAGTCATAAGGGAATGGGAACTAACTTCAGCTTTTTTTTTTCACTTCCTTTTTCCTTTTTTTTCGTAATGCCAGAATTATATTTAATTGCATTATTAAGTCTCATGGGTAGAGTAGTATGTTGATAAAGAATTTTGGCAGAGTACTGTACATAGTAAAGTAGTTTTAGATCTACAGTATATATACTGTACAGCTCTCCAGTCACTGTATTGTGTACTGTAGGCGAGTTCACATTGAAGTTATCACACAGTGCCATTAAGTATGAATATGACATAAATATTTTCTTAATTTTCTTAATTCATTGCTGTTTCCATTTTGGACTTCAGGTAATTTTTGAGGAGTTTCGTACATTACATGCCCAACAGTTAATACTGATAAAAGTTTATCAATGTTTTGAGTAACGTTAAGAAAAAAAAAGTTAGAAAGTGCATTTACTGTAGGTACTGTAAGTACTGTAAACTGGAGACAGATAAAGGAGGAGTGAAGTAAATTAGCCAATTTATGTACTGTAGCAATTTGCTCATTGAAGACTACAGCATATACCAGATAATTTTTCTCCAATTCCCCCGATTCCGATTATCGTTTGAACACTAATTCAAAGGAACGAGTATAGTAAACTGGGGTAAAAAAAAACCACAGGGTAGTTGGGGTAAAAAAAAACCCACCCCCACTACAAGTCGTGAGAAATTGAAACACATTTTTGTATGGTGTATGTGAAAACCATGGTGCCCAAGTCAATTCTGACATACTTTATTGATTGTTACTATTCTTTTCCATCGGCGTACCGATACTTTTAGCGCAGATTTTTCCCATACTCTAAAAATAGCAAATATTTAGGTTCTGAACACTGTCCTTTAACTTTATCCCACAAAAAATATTAGAACTGATATAGAGGTTTTTGTTTCTTGGTTATGATAACAAGAGGTGTACCTACATGAATCAGTAATGTAATTACCCGCACGATCTGCCAGTTTTCTCGAATGACGTGGATTTTTTTTACCCCAGGGTTTAGTGTCCGTTTGGGGTAAAAAAAGACCAGTCCTATTTTCCTCTCAAAATGGTTTATATTTATCACAGAATGTTAGAACTGCTATATGATTGACACAGGGAGTACATCTATGCTCCTCTAATTTCTACCAATATAATAATTTACATTTTTATAACTAACTGTTACCTGTTCTTAACCTAAGTTATTGCTATGTTAGCCTAGTGTTATAGCCTAACACAATATATGTCTGCTGAATATGGTTATCTTGTTATTTTTAGAGTCCTAAATTATTCTCTACCCAAAGTCCCAACCCCACAGCTGGATGTGATACTAATATATGGAATAAAACCCATAAAACATGGTCAATAATGTTTTAGGGGGTATTAAACAGTCTTGATAGAATCTTGCTTAGTCTCGGAAGGTGGGGTTTGTTTCCAGGAGTTTATCGTTTGGCAATAGGTTAATTCATGCAGAACTTGATTGAAAATGCCCAAATAAAGCTTTTCTAAAGTGTGCTGAAAATATTTCTGGTGGTTTTGCACATTTTCTTTAGTAGTATGTTGTTTTAACAGTGTGGACTTTTTTTACCCCAGCAGGGTTTTTTTTTACCCCAAAAATGACTAACAGCCGGGGTAAAAAAAAACCACCCCTTTTCTGGAATTTCTCCTTTACTCATTGTGATTGAAATTTTTATTATGGCTATTTAGGAAGGTATTGCCACTTGTCAACTGACAATGCTAAAATATCTACCTAAGCATCTACCTAACAAGTTTTATGTTAAACTTTAAGGAAACGTTTTTTTTTTACCCCATCTTACTATATATAAAGAATGAGTGTGACTGTACAGGTCTATGCAGGCCTAAACTGTAACAACTTAGGTTACATGTATATGTATTCTGCAAACGTTTCCAATGTGTACAGTAGTTAGGTAGATGGGGAAAGTGCAGATGTGGAGTGGGAGACAGGTAATAGAGCCCAAAAAATGCTAAAAAACAAAAGTGGATAAAAAATCGACTTGCTTAAATCAAGTTCCCACTTCCACACATCAGTTTACTTGATTAATTTTAATGTTTTTTGTTATTAATGTCTATACAGTACTAGCAGAAAAAATGCATGCGACACCTTTTTGTTTTCTTCTTCTGGCAAATGTCAAAATCGACTTCCATTTACGTAATGTAGCCAGTGAATAGCCTGCTCTATTATGTTAAGTAAAGCTTTGCTAATGTTCGCCAAACAAACAAAAAATTCAATTTTAAAAAGAAAAAAAAAAAGTCCAAAAACTTAATGCCAGAATTTACACAACATGATCTTAGTTCACTTTACTAGTGTAACAGTTTTATACAATATCGTACAAAGTGCAGTACAGAGCTGTACGTCCAGAAACAGTACATGTACAGTGTACGTATATATACCATTTATATTGGAGACTTCCTCCCCACCACCACTTTATATTCTTACACCGGAGGCATATAAAACTTAAAGGTTACATCCATTCCCAGGGGCTAATATACAACTTCATCAGGCTGCTGTGAGTCTAATCAGGTTACTTCTCTCCTTTAATCAGATCGCACGTGGAAACCAACCACATTTCTGCCAATAAACAGAGTCATCGACTTACAAAACCAGCATTTATAATATTACTACCTATTTGGCAACTTTTTTTAGGACGGGAGATTAATTTAAAGCCTCAGTCTAGGTTTTTTTTTTTTTTTCCCTTCTTCCTCTGATATGGAAATATGACTTCCCTTTCTCATTATTTTCTATTTTGATGGAATACAAACCGGGGTCTTGTTATAGATAGTGTTTGGTGTCATAGAACTGGATCAAGTTCAACAGATCATCCAATAGTCTGTTCTAAAGCTATCAGTGATTATCAATGTTTGATTTTGTAAAACAAACATTCCAACTGGCCACACCGTGAGTATTAAAACAAGGACCAAAATCCAACCGTATAAACCTACAAAATCGTAAAGGATACTTATCGGGCTGGTAGTAAAAGGCAATAAAACAAATGTGAAAAATTGTCTCAACGGTTCACCGAAAGAAGCATAGATCGTGATCTGTTATAAAAAAGACCACCAAGAAAAAAAGCTCCTCTAGACACTTCAGGTGATAGAATGAGTGGGGGGGGGGGTAATTGACTGTAAGTGACCACTAGCTGAGGGTGTACAGTGCTAAATAGAGTACAGGTTCACATGGTAAAGGAAAAGGGCTAATGTATGGTGGAGACAGGTAAGCAAGGCAGAGAAGAACAGTAAATAGCAAGGTTATACCCTGCAATTTTACTCCCATGGAATAAAAAATACCCAGCAAACTGTCAAGTAGACTGCCATTTACAAAAAAACTAATTCTCTTTTGTTAACTTTTACACACTGGATTTCATATGATAAATTGACCATACTGTAAATAAGTGCCATCAAAACAGTCTGTGTTTTAATTTCAAGAGCTCCCCCACTCCCTTCCCCCTCCTCTTACCCTCTGTCGGTGTAGGTATAAACTAAACACGATATAAACCTACCTGTAGGTAACTAATATCGAGTTCCACGTCTCTTGGTACCACAGTATTACATCGTGCTAATACAGAGATTTAATGGCATATATGTATACAGTACCTCCATTCTTAATATTTCAAATAGATCAAACAATTCACTAATTATTTACATGGTAGGGGATACGACATCCTTGTGCAATTCATACTGTATACTGTAATTGTGATTTGTACAGTATACTAGCTGCACACCTATGTGCTGCGAGTTAGTTCTTCAAATTTTAACGGACCAGCGATTTCTGAAACGTACAACCTTTTGTCTGTATCGGTTTGTTGATCAACAAACTGTAAACAATGTGACTGAAGGGGAAACCATCCAAACTGGAAGAAAAGATTTACTGTAGCATGTGATGGCAGGCATAGCTTAGTGCACGTTTGTGATAGAATGCGTTTAAATTATTCAAAGTTGAATCATTGATGATATTTCTAAATATATGAGTTATCAATATAATTAATGCAGTATGAAGTAGCTTGGTACAGTGTACAATATCAAGTGTGCAATATCAATGTGCAATATTGTGCAATAATGTGCAATATCAATGTGCAGTGTACAATATCAATATCAAGTGTGCTAATGTTGTGAGACAGGAAAGCTAGGAATGAAAGTAAATAACAATACACTCTGTTATTTGAGTGCACCGAATTCAGACCTCAAACATTGAAATTAGGTTTGCGAATAAAAAAGAATTTGTTCCTTATACAGGGAATGATTTATTTCATATACTGTATCCACAAAATATGCAAAAATGATCAATATGCTAAGTACATGAGCCCAAAATATACAGTATATAAGTAGTGCAGTTTTTCATACAGGAACCATACAGATAGTACTGTACTTGACAAAAAAGACAATTTTTAACTTCAAATCTACTCCACTAAATTTGAACACTAAATTACTTCCCTGTTATAACATTATAGGACATCAATATTGATCCCAGATATATATATGCTAAGTCTGTAGAATGTCAAATATTGTAAATGGTCACTCATGCTCCGACTTCATCAAGCATGTTACTGCCACTCAAAATATTTTCCTCCCTGAGACATTGGACTGTATTAATGTAAAACTCCTCGAATGTCTGGAATTACAATTTGGAGAGTCCAACCCAGCGCGGGGGAAGTACTTTAAATGCGGAACTTTCAGCAAAGTTTAGCATGCTAAAAATTTGGGGCCAATTCAAACTAACTTTAAACTTTATGGGGAAAGTTTCTTTCTGTGTTGGATCGAAGGTTTACTTTACAAGTTCGCACTGATCAATGGGTACAGTCATATGGTTGTAAGTTTTAACCAAGCCTCATGGGTGTGGGAGATTTAATATGGGACATCTATTTATCCATTATTTATACAGATCTATGTACTGTACTGGTCTACACATTCGTACACATTCTAAACAGACACTTACAGTGCTTTAACATTCTAAACCTACCTGTATATTATCTGTTAACCCCTGTGCATTGTAAACTATTGCTACATGTATGAGAATCTGTAATCTCTGGGAATCAATTAAAGTTTACTTTGTTCATGTTCTGTTACCTCGATTGATAAGATTCCTGGCATTATTCACAAGCTGAGGATTAAACTAGAGTTCACATTTTGCATGGAACTCCTGAGGATTATGAATATTGTTTCACGTAATAATATATATTGACACTTGACAGTGTAAAGGTTCTGTGTAGATATGGTTGGCTTCTCTGTAGCAATTTTCAAGTTTTTCAAAGCATTGTACTATGTACAATGTTTCACAGCATCTTACTATGTACATTATTTAACAGATCGATTACTTAAAGCGTTCCCTGACATGACCGACAACTTGAAATCACAACTCTGTGAAATTTAACAAAGTGTGCTGATTCCTTAACTTGAAATACTTGAAAAGCCACAGGTCAGTCCTGGAATTTTATGACGTCTTCAATTTATCTGTGGACCATCCATGAAGACTGGAGCATGTTTGTATGTATACAGTAGACATAATATATAGATCACGAAAGTACAGCAAATGGCACTGTTTGTTCCGATTTAAACGTACTGTAGAGTACTGTACTGTACATTACAGCACAGTACAGTATTGTACTACTAGAGTAAAGAACTAGAAAGTAAAGAACAGTATTAAAAATACAATACAGTACGGTACAGTATAGCACCGTACAATACTGTTTGTACTGTACTGTGTTGTAGTGTACTGGACAGCATTGTACTGTACTTTACAAGTACAGTACAATACAGTACAGTACCAGTAGTCCAGAACAGTACTGTACTAGTACTGTACTAGTACGGTACTAGTACAGTACCAGTACAGTACTGTACTACTACAGTACTAGTACGGTACTAGAACAGTACAGTACTAGTACTGTACTACTACAGTACTAGTACAGTACAGTACCAGTACAGTACTATTGTAGTACAATGCAGTACACTTCACTACATTACAGTACTACTACTGTTCTACTACAGTACTAGTACGGTACTAGTACAGAACAGTACTGTACTAGTGTAGTTCAATGCAGTACACTTCACTAAATTACAGTATAGTAAAGGCTTCATAACTGATGCACCCCCGTAATTGACGCACCTTCAATTATTACTAGCAACGATACAGCAGGCCACCTAAACTTTTTGCAGTCAAGCAGAATTATATATTTCATGAGTTTGAATCCATTTCAGCTATTTGCTACCAAATTGTGGTATTTTTTAAGCTTTTAACACCCTCCCCCCAGTTTCGTATGTTTTTTGGGCATTTGGAAATCTTACACCCTAAAAATAACCAACATTACTTCAATATGATAACACTACTCTCTGAGACCTGACCTGTCTGAGCTTAGAGGCTCAGAGCATAGCAAACAGCATTTAAAGTCAATAGATGTATACTAATGCCTACACTACAGTTAGCTTATCGACCAATGTGTCAATTTAGGGGTATGAAAGAACTTGACACAGCAGACATTTTGTGGTCAAATTCTGCTCAATTGTATGGTGCATAAGCACAGAACCTTAAATATTTTGAGATCATAACATTTCTGAGGAACTACACATATGAAAAACATGTACAGTTGAGTGATTTGTTTTTTTCCTTGATAGACATCGTTATTCAAATCCTTAAGTGCGTCAACAATGAGCCCACCATGCTACACAACACTACAGTACAGTACAGATCAGTACAGAACATCCCCCCAAAAATTGTGCTCTGTTTGTCAAGTCTGCTCATGAAGTACAGTACAGTAGATTTTATTAAAATCCATTATAAAATTATTGCCATGCATACTTTATGTCTGCAGGCTGTTGGAAGGTATCGTGAACAAACAATCTGGTTCTAAACTTGCTCTCTCTCAACGAGAATTTAATTATTAATGAAGTAAGGATGTCCCACAGACTGGAGAAAAGAGGAAATTATTATTATTATTATTATTATGTAAAATATACTGTACAGTATGCAACAAAATTGATTGGTTTGAGGTATAATGAGTGACGATACTTGCTGTAAACGTATCCTCTCAAATCATAGTACCTTTCATATTTATTTGTATTGTTTCCTAACCTGCCAAAGTTGGAAGCATTTTAGCACTAATCCTCCACTGAACCATTGCAAGACCGATTCTACCATTCTAAATTATAACGTCTGTGTTCATAACAGATTTTTCATCTGCACGAAATGTCTTGATTTTGCATTGGTCTTAAGTCTTCTTTTTATCAGCTTGTGGATCCAAAAACGAGTTCCACATCCCCATCCCACTCTCTCCACTCCTCCCCCACTCCTTCCCCCCCCCCCACTACAAAAAACAGGTTTGGAAGTTTCTGAACAATAATACTTACCTGTCTCCGCAGACATTTGCACTCCAATCCACCTACGGTACAGTATCTCACAAAAATTGATATTTTAGTATTGTGCAACTGTACTTTACACGTTCTAACCGACCCACTTCCCATGTAATCAGTGGATCGTTGACAAGTTCGCCTTCTATCCTGAAGGCTAACAACATCTTCTTTGAGAGCGTGGTGGCCAATTGGCTAAGGCCTCGGCCTTATGATCCAAGAGATTGCTGGTTTGATTCCTGCCAGGTTCATTACGTTGTGTCCTTGGGCAAGATGCTTTAACTCAATTGCCTCTCTCCACCCAGGGGTTAAATGAGTACCTGTGAGGTAACTCATCATTGGGCGCAGTATATAACTGCAGCCGCCTTGAGGGATTGTCTCTTGGACAGGTTGTCAGTGACCAGGGGTAATATAACGTCTCTAAAGCGCTTTGAAAACTATCGCTGGTATAAAGCGCTACATAAATTGAATATTAATTATTATTATTAAATTCTATAATGTGCACTTTTTCCTTCCTTACTGTAAGTAAAAGATACCAAACATCTAAAGAGCTGATACCTACAAATTACAAGGTTTTCCAGCTCTTCTCTTCTGTTGAATCCAGTGTCACTGTATGACCAGTACTAGTGGTTGTGTTGTGGTTGCTATTTAAAAAGTCACAAATGGGTGGGGGGGAGGACTTTATGTTGCTCATCGTTAAACTACTCTAATTGTTTCTAATTGTTAATTGTGCCAACATTCTTTGAGTGGTGTGTGCGCATTATAAGTCGTATTATTATTATTATTACTCTAAAAGACATCCATGAACTTTATGCTTCATTGTTCCTTGCCAAGAAAGTTCTACAAAACACACAGATATATTGCACTGCACTGTGTACACTGAGCTAGTTCTTGCCAAGTTTGGGACTGTTTTCTCAGTATGTGAACGACCTATGATTGCACCTGATAGAAAGATCCCTCTTTGTAGTACATACATTATTTGTCTTCCACTTTGAGCCAAGTTATTCAAAGTGTCCAAATTTTGTTATGATACAAATAGTATATATGCCTACTGTACTAACAACAATACAGTATATAGCAATATTGTTGTGTTACAATACATGATTATGGTGCAGGCATTGTTGAGTACACTGTCACAGACTATAAATGGATATTACTGTTCTGTAGTTACTGTATGTTTTGACAACAGATGTACTGTAATGCTGCTCTATGACTCCACAACTATGTGAGAGGCACTCTGCCAGTCAAGTACTATTGAACTAGGAAAATAAATGATAAAGTTTAAGCCTTGTACCTCTAGTTTTAACTTCTTGGGATATTTCTCTAAAAATTATGTACATAAACAATTTCATATACACATAACATGTATATAGAGTAATGTGTTAATATGAAATTTGCAAATAGAGGTACAATTAAGGTCTACACATATCTCAACAAAAAGTCCTAGTAAAATTGCTTTTCAAGGGCAATAGATAGAACTACGTTGCGGCGTACAGTACTGTATTGCATGTTGCCAAGTCTCTGCATATATAGTACATAGGCCTATTTTCCATGATGTGCGCACAACAATAGGTGAACAATGTTTGCAAGACGGTTTTAAGTTTGGCATGAAAAGGTAGGTAGGTAGGTGCTGTGGCCGAGTGGATAAAGGCGGTGGCATTTGAAGCAATGAGGCTTAGCAATCGGGAGGTTCGGGGTTCGATTCCCGGCCAGGTCCTAGTAAGGTGGGTTTTTCATCCAAGAGCAATCTAGGGTTTTCCTATCTGAAATGACTTTCTAAATTGAAAAGATTCCAAATTTGAGTTAAAATGTTGAATTGGAGGCTACCCGACGGGTTTCTCCCACATTTGTGGTCGCTTAAGCATCGTAAAAATAAATGCTGATTATATTATTATTATAATGATATTCTGACATAAAATACTGCAATGAATTCCCCAATGACAGTGGGGCTAGAGATGAATACCCTGATGAATATGCAAAAGGTCAGGTGGGATAACAATGCTAAAATGTTTCCAACTTTTTTGGTATCTAGGTTAGGTTCATCTGAGTGCGCGTCTAGAATGAAGAGAGGTACAGTAAGAGAGTAGTGAAGGATTTTCGACATAGTTTCCCAAAATTTAGGCATTTGAATTCTTCCTATTAAACATTCCTACTGAAACTGTACATTTATCAGGGAATAGTGATACTGTGTCAAACTATTGAGGCAATTTAATTTTACCTTTGTGCAAATTAGTTACAATTAAATGAGGGCAAACCTATTTCTTTCATAATACATTTAACAAAGAAATAGAGCCATGTCATCTTCAGTACCCATTTGAAAGAATCTTTTATACTGTAAAGCCTAAAAGACAAAACAAAATCAAAGGAATATTCACCTTTGGTCTGTGAAAGAAGAACGTTTCAAAATTGTTCAGAAAAAGAAAACAAGTTCACATACTGTACAGTTTATGACCAGTTCAAACATATCAACAGCAACTGAAGTTCCCATCTCCAAAAACAGCACATGTAAGAATTATTAATATACTGTCACCAGGATTGTTTATGCTTTAATTTCTCTGAATTGCATACATGTAAAAAATAAAATTCACCTCTGTACCATCCTTTTGAAAGCAGCTAACGAGCATTTCAATAGCAAATTTCCCTGGCCGTGTTCTACATTCTGCTTGATTCGCTCTATTAAATACTGTACTGTCTAGAGCAATCTTGCATGTACAGCACAAGGGGACTGTGACATTTAAAGCAACCAGATGTGTTGAATTCCTAAAATTACATGACATACTGTATACATTGATCATCAACATATTCCTCTTCAAACCAACTGATTCACACATGGGGACGTACAGTAATGCAATTAAGACTTCCGACCGAATCTTATTGAAAAGTACAATATACATAGCAATGGTTGCAGAAGTACCACAACCAGCTTGGTTTGTGTATAGTGCAGTGCAGTACAGTACAGTATACCAACAAAGATGCTTGCAGTACCTGTCCCCTGTCAATACTTGTTTACATTTATATACTGTACATATTACACAGTACTTTAATCCAAGTAAATTATTTTAGCTTTGAAACATCGTCACACTTTCTTCTTAGTACTGCACAAATTATATTACTGTACCCAATTCCAGGTCCCCACCAACATCCTCGTCTTCTATGTACAATTCTGGAGACCTATGTTTATGTATTGTAAGGAAGCATATATAGTTCAGTTGTACCATTTTACTGTACTATATACTGTACAGTACATGTACAAATTTTACAGTACAGCAATTTGAACGGTAGAATGAGAAGAAAGGGCATTGACCCGAGGGGCCGGTTATAAGAAGGAGCACAGTGTTGAAAGGTTATTAGTCCATTCAAGGCACGGTAGAACGAGAGTGCTACAGTTGTGGGGAGATAGGTAAGCGACGAGCGAAGTAAATCCTTACAGTACAGTATAGTTCAGAACAGTATGAGAGAGTCTTGTACTGTAGGCCTACAGTACTACTGTAATAGATTACATTTTGTTGTCTTCTTGTCGACAGGGAAATGCTGTCTGAAGGATTGAAACAATTGCGGTGACATTTGACGATGTAACAAACGACATTAATTACTTAGTGCTGGTCGAGGTGCCATCGTGTATCGGTGGCTAAACATTGTACGTTCCAAGTGTCCAGCCGGCTGCTTTAATGTCAGTTTACGCTCGACCTATCAATATCGCATGTTAGAGACCCTCATGCAAAATGTTCTGCAGGATGATTTGATTAGCTGAACGAACAGTAAGTAATATGCTGAATGTTTACAAGAAGATGGAAGTTGTGAGTCAATTTATAATTGCATCTGATCAGACAAGATTCTTATGCACTGAATGTTATTATTTAAAGCAGGCAAGACTGTACTGATGTACTACTGCAGTAAATCATCCGATTCGTGAATTTAGGGTCCAGATGCACGAAGGAGAATCGGTATTAAACAAGGAATGAAGAAAGAAACACACAAAAAACAGAAGACATTGAGAAAAACTGTTAACTAAACTCCTTAATAGATCTACTGCCAAATGCTGGTGTACAGTAGGTGAATATTTTTAGGTTAGGGGAGGGGAGGGGGGGGTCTGAGGGTTCGATGATGGAGGGGGATATTCATCAAAGGCGAACTGAGATGGAAACGCACTTTTAGATATTTAAAATAAAATAGGTGGAGGGATACATCTTAATTGGATCATTGAACCATGAATCGAGTCACAACAAAAACAAACAAAGTCACTTACTGTAATTTGGTTAACTGTGGTTCAGAGCAACCCTTATTTATCACATAATTTATGCATGAAAATAGTACTCAACTGGAAAGTAATATATAGTTCTTATGCATACAGTATATATACAGAACTGTTAGTTTTATTATCGGTAATGAATGCGCTGCATTGCCAGCCCCAGACGAGACGCTGAGCTGGATACGATCTGAATTTAAATGAATGTGGCAAAGACATTACGCCAAGTTGATACAGTCTGGTCTAGGCCTCTTGACTTAACCCTGTTAACTTTAGATACTCATTTGTGCCTAATTCTATCCATATATTTAATTCACAAGTGAGAAGATGAGTTTCTTATTTGTAGGACTTGCTGTATATATGTTTGTATTACTGTTTGTGTATCGCAGTCTATTGATACTTATACTTTTGCTTTTCTTTTTCTTTTCTTTTTTCGTTTACAACCTGTGTAAGCCGAATTTCCGATTGTGGACAATAAATTCAAATTCAATTCAATTTAGTTCTTGGTTTGTATGGTTTAATACACATTTTGGTACAGTATAAGTCTCTCCCTTTATTTCTGAGAATTGTTTTATTTTTTTTTTGGGGGGGCGGGGGGTAGTTAGAACAGTTCTAGCGTTGTTTACCTGGCAAATATTGGAAGCAATTAATAGTGGTCACCTTTAAGTCCAAAGCTAAAAAGACTTTGTGCGAGTCACCGAGAATCAAAAGAAAAATCATCGATATTTTATACATAATTCAAATTGACACGACCGATCTAATATTTTTAAGCAATGACACTCACCGATATGATACAGTCCGATCCAATCGTTGGGAGCGACCGCTTCCTTGATATCCCAGTAAATAATAACACTGCTCCCGTCTTCGCTCAGTGTGATGTCGTGTTTGCTAACAGTTAACTTGGATCGATTCATCAGTTCTGGTCGGGCTAGTGATGAGTCACTGTTGGACCTATCATGCACCGATAACCTGCCCACCCTCCAAAATGCCGGATTCACGTGGCTGCTGGAAGTCCCATGGAAGAGCCCCAAGCGGTCTTGGATGGGACTGTGCGGTGTGGAAGAAGCGGTGCGGCCGTACTCTGCGCTGGCCATTTTGGCTTGGTCTTTATGCCGCATAACTACTACTTGCTTTCTTGAGGAATATTCATAACTATAACCAGTCTTCCATTAGTATGTCAAGCTGCTCGCTACTAGATAGCATTTTCTGTTTCCTTCGAACCAAATCATACGTCGTCGTTCACTTGCATCTTGGGAGATCCTGTTGATGAAGAATTAAGAAGTAAACTTGAGGCAACAAATATGAGAAAGATAAAATAGCTAGAAATGGAAGGTAACAAATAATTTTAGATGAATATAAATACTGATCTGGAATAGCATTTTATAGAAGCAACACATCATGAAAGGATCAAACAAGCAAGAGCCTCAATTGTATACAAGACAAGAAGTAGAACCTCCTGCAACTCTCTAACATGTATAGAAGTACATTAACCCTAACAGCGAAATACAAATAGGGATAGTTAGCGGGACTTACTAGCACTGACAGAACCAAAGGCAAATTGACGCAGAGCATAGATTTCAAGTTTTTTTGCCGTCTTGCCACACAACATTGATGAACTTGCAAAAGAAAATTGTCACAGAGCCTTGAAAGTTCTGTGCTGAGTGCACCCTAGTAAACCCCCCCCCCCCCCTTGATAGCCATATTGGCTGCTCCAATTTTCAAGCTGCAAATCAAAGCCAATACTTGCTTCAACCTCACAGATCTCAAACAGCCCTATAAACTTGACGTGACCTACTGTACCACACACATTCACTATTTATGTGAGTTATACTCCAGTAAGAGCCGGTTATAGAGGGCGTACAGTGTCAAAAGTTTACCAGTTCATTCTAGGCACGGTAGGAGGTGCTAAGGTTGTGGGGAGACAGGTAAGCGAGGAAAAAGTAAATATTCACTAATTACATGAGTTACTGTATACTTGAGTAAGATTGAACAACACTCACTACTGTACTAAGCATGCACAGGTACAGGTAGGGGCATGGTAGTAAAGCTGTGCTACTGAAAACATTGATATGTATACAGTAGCCATACATACTGTAGAACTGCCTGTTCAGTACACACCTACTGTACCTACCTACCAGTGTAAAGGTGCTAGTGAGAAGCGGTACAGTAGTTACTGTACATCACCTAATACAGTATTTACGTACGGGCACGGAGTTACACTTTCCTGTGGTTTCGAATGAAGATTTACTTATCGCACAAAAATACATCCAAAGGTAAAGAAGAAAAAGAACGCTTGAGGAATGTGGTCAGATCGAATACTATACAAGTGAGATTTATGACGGTTAATATCTTAATGGCTGCACAGATTGGATAGAGGATTTGTCTCAACCACATTCTCATTATCTTTTTCTAGTTTAATCATAATTAATATTGAAACATACACAGTGTAATGACATTCTTATCTTTACGCTAAACCTCATTCCACGGAAGACGTATACTGTACTGCGTGACGTAGGGCACGCATCCGACCGTACAAAGGCCGGTTACATACATGTGTAATCTACAAATGTGTCACTATAAATGACACAGTGCTCTTTCCTACTATTAGGACAGGTACACAGATAAAGGGTAAAGGTCAATAAATGATTCACGGAATACCAGAAGTGAACACTGCTATGTCAACGAAAAAATTAATGATCTACTGTATCACCTTTCTAGGAACTCTGATTAATTTGTCTTATTCCAATCTCTAACTGTATGCAAAAAGACAGGATAGATTGAATAGTCAATCACTGAGAGGAGAAGGGTGCAATTTAAAATGATTGACCAAAGCAAAACTAGTCTTTGGAGGACATTAATGACCACAGAGCTGTATCATGATGCATAACCTACAAGTGCCATCCCTCCCCCTCCTTTCCCATCCAACCCCCCTCCCCCCCCCCTTCCCAAGGCATGCCAATCAGTGGATATACACAAACCACACCAGAATAAACAAAAACATTTACAAAAGTTCCTACAAATTAATAATTGATATTCATCATCACATATTTATTAATTTACTATACTTCCTTCAACCGGTTGACAGCATCACAAGATTGATTATCTGAAGAACACACCTGAAGGCACACCACCATTTCATTCTTCAAGCACGTTAAAAGAACTTTCTGTCACTGTACACATGTATGCAACTATACCTGTATATATATACAGAGTTATACATTGTGTGGTCTACTGTGCACGTACCATACCGTACAATACAGTACTAGGTAATCCAGCAGGTTACAGTACATGATAATACTCCAAACCGTAAAGGTTTGGGACTTTGGGTATTTACGAACAATGATCCTTACCTCTCTTCACATGCACTAAAAGTCTGATACAGTACATATTAATCTGCTGGACTCTGCATCAAGACCAGTGTACATCTAAATTCAGGTAACAAGTTTTCAATTGAAAGAATAATCCAATTGATGATAGAAACTGTTGTGAGCATCCAAAATAATTTTAAAAATGCCACACTGGTAACTTAAAAATCCATATTTTTAAGTTTACGACTACAAAATTGATGCAAATTCGTTATCAGTTTCAACGATGTATACGTTCCAAAACCAACTACAGCATGAATTATTCATCATTCTCGTAGTGTGACGTGATCCACTCTCTTTGTTTTGTAAGCACAGCAAGAATACGCTACTTTATACCCTTGCTACCACTGAGCTGTGAAAATGCCGATATGCCAAGCATTTGATTGTACTAATCATAGGCCTTCAAAACATGAGATATGGTGATTTTCCCAATTCCTGACCCACAGAAGGAACCAAGTACAGTAGATGTTAAGCATGGCTCCATGCCATACCAACCGATGAGGTTACCATTGCGAACTACAAACTTAACAGAAGTACAGCAGGGTAGTCTGTGAGGACCATTTTGAAGATGGTGCACATTCTGCAATGGATGGATTTGCAGTAGTATTAGTGGAACTGGTACCAGTGCTATTGCTACTAGTAATGGCCCTAGCTGTCATCATTGGCATTCGGCGGCGATCAGGATTCAGTCACTTTCCATGTTCATGAGTTGAAGCACTTTTTAATTGTTTTCAGTGCACAGTTTTAGAATGTGAAAAATGTATTTTACAGTACAGGATAAACGGAGCTTATTCAACAAAGTGAGTCGTAACAATACAACATGGCCTTACAGTATGTACATACATATTGTTAGTTAGTGTCATGTTGTACCCCGTGCTGGCTCACGTATAATTCATATCAAACGGGAACCAATCTAGTTTGAATAATACTGCGATAACTACTTTAGATCTTCTGCACAAAGTGCGATAATGACTTCATATCCTTGTTCGTACTTTTAAAGAAATGACGCTTGAGAGAGTTGTTAAATGTTAGATTTCTCTCGACATGGTATTAATGCAATTGATCATAGACATATGTGGTGTGTTGTGGTATATAAATATTCTCTTCTTCCTAGAATTAAATTTGATAGCCGGATTATAATTAATTTAAAATGGGACTGTCTGTACTGTCAGTCACTGAACAATGCCACCAAAATTGACATCCTAAAATGGCCACTGTACTTCCAACATTTACAACAACTTTGAAACAAATTATTTTTTATGGTATCAACAACCCTTCCGAGAACTTACAGAAAAGTAAGAACCTGAAAAGAACAGTATGAGACAGAGGCAGATTTTAATTAATTTCTAAAATTAATATCAACCAGGAAAAGTTCTGTATACTTCATTTTTACAGTCCCTTTAAAGACATCGAACAGCACTGTACTTAAGACTACACACAGTACAAAGTGTCTACTAACAGAAATGTTGTTCTTCATATACTTTAGAACTCTTCCTTTGACAATTAAACTGCTTTCAAGTCTTGTTCGCATTTACTATATTAGTACTATATACTGTGTGTCATCCATTCCAGCTCACAGCCACTTCACTTAAAATATGCAGTAGTGATGTACAGTAATTTACACAAATCATTCAAACGTCCAATAATATCTCTCTCTATCAAATCAAGAAAGACGGACTTGCACTGTAAGTAATGTACATCTTCTGTAAAACGTATATGTCCTTTCAAAAACGTCTTCCTCTGTGGGAGTGGTATTAACGCCTAATGTTTATTTAAAATACTGACAAACAAGCCATTAATGACTCGTCTTCGTTGCCTTCCTCAGTGACAGGTTTCCGCGTATACGGCAACAAATATTTTACCCCGACCATGTCATTTTTCACTGAACCGGGCCGCAAAGGTAAACAGCTGAGGACGACTAATCAATAGACAATCAACAGTGCATACATGTATATCTAAACCGAGCAGCACAAACTACAACAGACCACAGTTTGAAGAAGATAGAGTTGGCATATATACTGACGTTGTAAAAAAAGGCCTGACCGTGGTAATCCTAATGATTTTTAACCGTTATTGATCAAAATGGGGAGGAATAAACAGGACAGGAGGAGGAGGAGGAGGCGGAGGAGGAGGGGGATCACAATTTGTATATTTTGACACCAGCATAGCAGCTGATCTACAGTACAGTATGTACAACACACAATTATTTCACCTACACTGAACACTGATTAATAGGGAAGTTAAAAGTAGTAGAAAATTCTGTGAGTAATTGGTAGAGATGAGGCTAAAACGTGTACAGTCTTTATGGTGAAAATGCATTTTTCGTTTGGTCACTATTTTGCTGCCGGGTTATTTTTGGCCAAATATTAACAATGTTTTCAGTGGTGCTGGAAACAACCCTGCAATTCATGAAAGTAGTAAGAGTAAGTAAATAATACATGTGGGGGGGCCTACAGCCTGTCATATAATACATGTGGGGGGCCTACAGTGGTACCAAGCACAAAATTATCAGCTGTGACCTTCTCTTCATGATTCCCAATTCCTGATAAATTCTCACCTTCTTTCTTAATTTTCAAAGATACAAAGTCCACTACCATAGTACTGTAGATGTCTCAACTCGAGTGGTTGCTATGATTTTAAATCCTCTTCTTACTGGTTCTTGGTCAGTGCACTCAAGGGAACTGATTACGTAACTGTGTTTCTGATTGAAGTGAACAAGGCACTTATATAGTCAAATTTACATGTTTCAGCCTTGATACTTAAAAGAGTCTAATCTACTAGTGGATAGAACAGTATAAATAGTTTGTAGCTTCTGTTGTGATACTAACCTATACTTTGAATTCACTGCAGAAGAAAGAAGTGAAAACTGTCAGTAACTTACGATACAGTGCTCAAAACTTACAGTACATTCCCAAAAACTCACTGGTTTGGGGGTTTACGAACGACGATACTTACTGTACCTGTCTCCATTCTACATATGCACTCAAACTACCTAGCCTCCAACAGTCGGTTACAATTTAGCACGTCACCCCGACTGACCTACTTTAGGTTCAACACACCCCATTCACTCCTCTTCCAAATCACCCATCCTCAAGGCTTACAACTGTTTTTTCCAGTGTGATTGACATCCATTGGAATCTTGTTGGTTTTAAAGTTTTGGTGACGTTTTCTGAAGGCAGCAAGGACCCTGAATTCAAGATACTGTACAATACGGTATTTGATATACACAACGGTAGCAATTCGCACAACCGCTACACCTACAGTACATCCCAAATAGGCATTTCACAACATTGGGCAAATGCAGGATCTACTGTACTTGCCTGTTATACTTAAACAGTAACCTTTCTCCTCTCTTCTATTGTACTTTTCTCGGCTTTCCCAGTCTATAAGTTGGTAACATTCAAACACTGCTTTCTCCACAATAACCCACTTCCAGGACACCACCCACCTTCCCACCTACAGTACCATTTTGTGAGGTTTACATTGCAAAATTTCAGTACCTTTGAATATTTTCATACAGGGGCGGTTAAGTCACATTTAACAAGAGTTTTGTCAGTCTGTGAACAATCCGGTATATAGTAGATTCTGACAGTTGGCCATCCAATAACATGACATCCAACAGGCATCTTTAAGGTACTATAGTACAGGTACAGTATGTTGTATGTACTATAGAGAATTTAATCTATTAATACCGAACAACATTGCAACAAACATTGCAACATGCTGTCATTCCAACAACCACATAATCAGTGACTATAGCTTCCGTATATTCGGGAGTAACATGTTTCAGGATTTGATCGCACCAACTAAGCTTGTGCTGTATTCCTGCAGCTAATGCAATCCTTTGGAAATTGCTTGTACAAATCAACTGCGGTAAACATACCTTTCTAGTCGATTAACTCAAATACGTTTCTCTGCACTATCCACCTAAGAGTGCCGAATGCAACAAATTACTGAAATCTAAATTTGATCTAGGTGAAATGCATATTAATAGACATTTGGAAAGTTTCAAATTTGATTCACAGAGAGGTTTTAAAGTAACTAAACATGCACTGTGAGCAGTAGAGTTGATTTTAGCTTACTCAGGGCAAAATTTTCAAGACTTCTTTTTCTTTCTGGTTAGACAACCAAGCTGTACAGTTTGGTTGTCTGAACAGCTAATTTGGTTGTCCGAATAAGATGTAGGATAGTAACAACCACCAGTATGTCACTATACGATGTATACTGTAAGAGAGATGTGTGGTGTTGTGGGTGATAGCAATGCATCTTTTTACCATATTTAGGGGTATTTAGTTACAATGCAATTGACTTTGATGTAAACAACTAGTCCTCCTCCAGACGAAAACCTTCAAAGCCGATTTTGGTTTTCTATACAAAAATTTGGTCCTCTCATACTACCATTAAAAATTGGTCCTGTAACTATACTTTAGGTGTGTGTTAGGTCTCAAGTGATCTGCATTACATGTATTTTATCCTTCACAAAAAGAGAACTCAAGTCTCTATGAACTACACTGTACATGAACCTGTTCTGAGATATATTGTGTCCCCACAAATTTCTTCGACTCGAAAAAAATTGGTTGAGAAAAAAATGTGACCTTTCCATTGTTGGAGTTCAATGGCATGGATTGATTAAGCTAAGTAGGGTTAAATCAAATCAATCTCGGTACGGACACTGGTCCTGATTTAATAAAACCAAATGGAATGTTAGGGAGCTACAGTATATACTGGTTGAGAAAAAATCTTGCATTTTTAACAACATTCTGCTCAGCCCGAATAAAACCTGACACGTGGATGGTTATCCGCAGAAAGTTTTTGAACGTACAAAATATAAGTGTTGTAGGTGTGACAGGTTGTTGGTAAAATTAAAGGCTTTCAGAAGATAAAAAGGATAAATACATACTGTATGTATATGAAAACACATTCAAAGCAGCCTAAAAATGACATTACAGTATACTGCTATGTACAGTAGGGTTTCTAACTCAGTTTATAGGCCAATTCATAATATATTCGATTAGATTCTCAATATTTCCTAACCCACATACTTTTTCATGTTTTCATGTTAGTCACAGGCAAATTAATAAAATTGGGAAACTACAAAATATATCACTTTTAACTTCATTATTTTAAAATGAAACTTGACTCAGATAGTCAATCTAATAAACTACAGTAATTACTACTGTATACCAGCACACTGTTATGGGATTTACATATCATGGAATTTTAGTTTCGATAAATTATCGATGTTAACTTTACGAGCAGCTCTCAACATCAACTTCAGTAACACTATCAACAGCAACAACAACAAACATTTGAAGCATATTTATATCTAAAAACTGTATTAATTACCAAACCAACTTATTATTTCACACTTGAATAAACCTGATGTAGGTAAAAATAAATTGCAAATTTTCATGCACCAGTATGCACAGTGTTTGTCAGATGTACCACACAAAAATACACTAGTACTGTGGGAATGGGAAAAGGGCAAACCCACAGTCGATGACATGACTTTTAGGCACAAAGTCACGGCAAAGGCGTATAATCTCAACAACCGCAGCATTCATTGACAGTGATGGATCTCGTGACCTGCAACAGGAACGGAACTAACAGCAACGGTGGTTTGGATAACAACGTCGAACTAAGTTTTCAGAGACGACGTGTAATTTGACTACACAATGACATCGAACGAGGGCATTCAATTAACAACATTAACAAAATATGTTGGGAAGTTAGACAAACCATTTAATTTTTGAAGAAGGACTGAATATCCATGAAGATTTCATTTTCAGACAACAAACACCTATTTACAGACGACGACATCATTTCGAACGACAAAAGAATGAGCAAAAACGAGAACAATAACTTTACTGTAAATTAGAAGACAATCAGCAAGGTTGCACTTTTTCGCATTCCATATAATATGTACAGCTCTTAAAACTGTGCATAAACAAGCTAGTACTGTATAATGCTCACCATAATGGTGGTTTTCACTCTGTTCCTACTGTGTGTGTCTATTGCCTTGAGCTACTGTACAAGACCCTGTACCAAGCCCAACCTGACTGCATCCAAAAACACAATTTTGTTGGCTCTGAATCCCAGAGTTTTTTTAAAATGTGACTGTTTTGTTGTTTTTATCCAAGACCTTCCCATTAGATTTTGCAACATAGTGACAGCGTGCATTTCATTCAGACAATTTGGATGCTTTTCACTGCTCTTCGCCCGGGAGAGTTTTGTCAGCCACAACAGACCCTTCCCCGACAAATGAGGAAACAAATAATTTACTTTTCCTGAGAGCAAGAGACGCTGATAATTGTTATCTACAAGGTTCTTTGTTTGGACAAGTTTTGCAATTTGATTGGTAAACAATGTAATTTACTCAAAAGTGAATTAACACAGTCGTCAAGTAGATGTATACAGTACAGTATATGTACGTACATCTGTTCCTTGGTTCACTCCTTTGACAAACTTCTGAACTTTCTTTAGATGGTTGTCTAAAGAGTAAGGTTTGGTTTTCTAACACTTATCATAATACTGTATACTGACAGCATATTTACCTTGTTAGAAAACCAATTTGTACACAAATAGGAAAAAGTAACACTATATATAATTTGAATTCACTCCAGAGACTCGAACTTGCTGAAAACAAGTAAAATAATGACAATTCTACTAATAATCTACGAGGTGGCAAGATGCTTCTATGTGTACTTCAGAATGGTAACTTCAGAAGGACGATGAAATGGCCGGGAGGGAGGACGGAAGGGGGGGGCAGGAGGGGAAGACAAAATTGGTGACCTGGAAGTAGTGGGTGAACTGAAGAAGAATATGATCATTTCTTGTATCAATATTTAACTTGAAAAGAGGAGTCTATTTAGTAGAGGCAGGCAATAATGAAGCTCTGGGACTAGTCGAGACTTCTTTCTACGTACGTAGCTAAATTCTGCATGCCATGTTACCTTTCCTCTCCTTTTTCAGAATAATTCCTCACTTAATTTATCATCTTCAATTTTTTCACCTTAGAATGAAGATTCAATTTGCATGATGGAAATTCTCAAACCTAGTTGATATATTGTATCGATCTGTGACTTTCACATACAACCTACACAGTAATATGTGGTTAAAAATGGGTATTTTTCTGATTTTTAATATGGTTAAATTGCACTTTTGCACTTAAACAAGAAACTTTCCACATTCCAAACAACACAAAGCACATCATTCATAATTACAATAAGCATACCACATGTATACAATTTAGTGAGTACAAAAGATCTTGGAAAAGAACAGGAAATGCTTTTATAAGTAACTTCCTCATTGTTGTACTATTAATATTGTACTGCACTGTACGTCTAGGGCTTTAACTGTTTGTTACAGTTCTAATTGGTCCGACTGATCTCTTCAATGAAAAACAAATCCGAGTTCAGAAACGTGTAGTAAACAAATGAATTTAGCCAGTCACAGGGTTCACAGGTTTATTCCGAGGTGGAAAAACCGCGGGAAAAATTGTGGTTTTTTTCCACTCGGAAGAAATAGGTTTCTTCCAGTTTCTTGAAGAAACTCATTTTTGGGGGAAAAACTGTTGATAAAGTTTCATAACAACCTGCAATGATTTCTAACTATGTAATAAATGGACAAGAAGCACTATAGTGTCATCTAGGTAGTCTATATCTAGGTTTGGAGCACATGACCTGCTTTCAGCATATACTGTACACAATATAGTACTAGGCTACTAGCATCGGACAATTCAGGGAACAACTATGGTTAACAACTATGGTTAATACTCCTGTTAACTACAAGTGGTAATTTAGGGAGTTGCAGAAATTAAACTGTTGCCTAAATCTAACAGATATTGTTCAGCTATTTTCTTGGTGTTCATTGTATTAAATCCTCAGTGCATGGGCCAATCCAGGTTAATCATTCATACAGTATGGCCAGTTATGCAATTCTGGTTGATGGGGGGATCGCGAGATGATAAGTAGTCCTTCAATATTGTGATTTATAAGCAAACATCTTTTGGTGTAGAAAAACAACCCAAAATTCTAATCAAAACAAAAATATCATATTTTGATGGTTTCAGTGGTACTGTATGCATTTCAGTCAGATGGTGGTAAACTATTTGTCTCTTTATCATGTATGTGGGTTGTGCTGCGTACTGTATATATGCAAATTTTCACAGTTTCTTCCGGAAGAAACTGGAACAAACCCGGAACAAACAGGTTTCTTCCAGTTTCTTCCACTTCCCCAGAAGAAATAGGTTTCTTCCGGAAGAAACCGAACCCTGGCCAGTCACACTTATGCTTATCCAGTCATTGTCTTTGGATAAGCAAAATTATGGCAAAATATTAGGAATCTGGTTGTTAGACTGTTAATAGGGTTAAATGTTGTATACACTGGGCAGCTCCATGGAAGGATAAATGTAAGAAAATAGTGTGCAATTTTCTGTTAAAAGGTTAATGTACTGTACCTGTACATTATAAATAGTTTAATGCTACACTTTACAGTTAGTATGCAAATGTATGCAAATTTAACACAACCCTGTGTCATACGGTCAGTATACAATTCGATATGTGTTACTCCGGTAATGTTTATATCCATGTGGAATGGTGCATTATTTCCTAGTATTTGACAATAATTTCCACATTTTTTTTCTAGGTAATTACAAGTATTTCCTGCTTACCCAGGAAACAAGATTACTTCCCAGGAAGCACTCAACCTTGGTTTTGCCCTTCATATATTTTATCTGAATGGGTTGGTGTTTTATCGGCAGTCTCTTGTCCAGTACATGATAGCACAGGGAATAGTTTAGTGAGCTGCTACTTTGTTGTAGCAGCTTTGACGGCTATGGTTTGGGTGTACAAAAACCTGCTATACATCTGTGCAGGTGTATAGCAACTTGCCCATTTTGCATAGCTGTTTGCCGTGAGATACAGGATATATTATTCCCTGTAGGACACATATGTAAAGTTGAGGACAGGTGAATACACCTGCTACCGGAATATTGTGGCAAATATTAAAACCCATTTAAGACATTACATAAAGCATACAGATGTTCAAATTACGTTAAGCACTGTACAATAGACTCCACACATTGTACACTCTAATATACAACACATGCCGGTTCTTTGTGACTGATAGAATAAACTGAAAAAAAAAAATGTTTTAAAAACAAAATTGCTATGAAAGAAATTGCAACTGCATATATAACATATATGTTATATGCAAGTTCTCATGGAATGGATGACATGTACATTACGTACAGTATTTTTATTTTTCGTGAGTTATTATTTTTTTTTAATATCATATAAGATATTTATTCATAGCTCATACGGATAACTTACTTTATGTACACAGGATCGATTTATACACTGAATAACATAATATGAACATAACACATTTGATGAGATCTCTACGAAAATAAGAAATTTGCATTTTCTTAAATGCATTATGTAAAGTAGCATAGGAAATGGGTGCATGGAAATTAGACTTTTGTAAATTTGTTCTTCTTCTTGAAGCATACATTTAAATCTAATTCAAATTTAAGAATTAGATTTTTTATTTATTTTTATTTCCATGAGTTTCTCTATGAAGTTATGTGCCAGATTAAAACCCAAGGCTACAGTATATAGACTGGTTCCTTCTTGCATCCTTCCAAGCCTTTATGTTAACTTAAAGCAATTTTTTGGATTTGTTCATGTACAAAGCCTTAGTCACAACAAAATGGTGATTGATTGAACTACGAAAGTCTCCTACAATTTTTTTCACTGAGTGAATTTTAATTTCAATGAGACACTATTCATTGACTTTGCTGTCATTATTAACATTTCGTTGCCCAGAGACTTTACAGAACAGATTGATAGTACTCCCATGCAAAAAGCAAATACAAATATAAAATTTCGGGGGAAAAAAAAAAATCCATTTTTATCTCATTATTTAAAAACAAAACTTGGCTACTCAAGCAAATGAATTCCACTGTCATGGGATGTTAGTATTGCTTTAATGAGGCAAAAACAAAAACATACACAGAAAAGAGAGGGAGGGAAGGTTTGTTTGATCAAAGGACGAAGATAAATAAGCAAAGAAGACATGGAGGACACTTTTTAATGAGAACTCCGTTGGGATTTATCACCGATTGAGGTAAACAGAAAGGACTGCTCAAGTTTAGCATTTTTCCCAGGTTCACGTCAAAATACAGCCCCGGTGCAATACATCAGAGCTGTTGTGTAAGGGAACACGGTGGTAATGAATGGGTTTAGCTACATACAGTACAAGTTATAGCTATGTATGGATTATCCTGACATGCTGTTCACCTGTACATGTATACTTGGCAAAGAGGATTCCCTTTTTTTTTAAATTCAGTTATTTTGTCCCTTGTTTTTTTCCCTTTTCCTTGGGGAGGGGGAGGGTGTTCTTGATGCATTAGGGAAAATAACAGTGACAACCAGGTACTATAAGGCATGTTCTGCCTTAAAGAAGCCATGGTCCCATTGGCTGGCTGCCGGCAACCACAGGGGGATGGGCCACAATAAAGTTCATATACAGACATGTTTGATCCACAGGAGGCGACCTCAGAGGCAAAGAGCATATGTATTTTGAGAAGGTGTGAGTGAGTGACTGATAGATTTTGGTAAAAATGTCATTTTTATATTAATCCATAGGGTAAAACACCTGTTTATCTGAGTCCTGCTGGGTGAGGTACAGTGTGTGATGTTATTCTCCTGTGTTGGTATTCAAGAAAAACTGGCCGAGAGGAGCACTTGGGGATGGCGGGGGGGGGGGGGAACATTGGCATGCATTTCTAGCACACAGCATCTATGTGCAGCCTTCTCAAAACAAAACAGAAACATAGCTTACATTTTCAAACTGAATCATAATATAAACTACATAGTCCCTGTAATGTTCTCTTTGTACCAGTGGTAAACTTCATAACCCCTATTATTGGTAATGTTGCAGCCTAACAGTATGTACACCCAATCCAAACTAACTGCTTACCGACAGTTACTGTAGGCTAGTCAACAATTATAAAGTTCCAGTGTTGAAGTTGCGGTCAAACTATTTGGGTTTTGTATGAACTATGTCATTATGACCAAGCCAAGTATATCAGTTGTTTACTCTTCCTGTATTTCAGTTGTTTTTCTTTTTGAGCAGTTTAAATCAACTTCATAGAATTTTGTCCCTCACAAATTAATTTTTTGATTCAACAGATTTTATTTATTAATTAATATATTCACTTGACAACATACAGTATGCAGTGTATGCCTAATTTGATATGGCCAGTAGTTCGTCACTATCATTTCAACTGACAAAAGTAACACATCTGTACAGGTAGACCGGCCTTCATTTTATCCAAGGGGTGGGGCAATGGGCACAAAGTCTCACAAGCCACAGTGCAATGTATCCAATAGAAGTGCCATTATTAGCATTATATGTAAAGTACGTACTGTATCTACTCTAGTGACCAAAATGACATGGTAAATTTAAACATCAGAAAATTCTATACTCATTGTATATCAGTTAGGTCCAAAATATTGTATCAACAAGTTTGCCCAAGTCATAAAAAGTTCAACGTTTTCCTTTGCTACAGTTTATGGTTCAGCGGGTAACATTAATAGACTTTTGAAAGAAAGAAAAAAAAAACATGCATGGCTACAAGCCTACAGTACATGACGTAATTTACCCGCCTGTGTTTATAACCACCCTTAATAGTAAAACCAGCTTATTAGAGCACTTAGTAATCACCAGAATCCAGCTATATAATTATGAACATTTCAACGTTTCAGATAATGAAATTTTGATGTTGATCTCTAGACTTCCCCACCAACAACCTGTATTGTTTATATTTATTTTGTTTTTACTGAACTATTGTACACGGTAGATGTTAAGTGGGAATCCTGTGCATAGTAGGTAAGGTCTATTGACAGATCAATCACATACAACCACAATACCACATACAACCACTTATGCATTAGACCTGTACTGTTTCTGCACTGTGCGTAAATGATCACTATATAGTGCTATCTCACACTTTTACCACTCCTTTTTAGTTTCCCAAGAGGGAAAACTATGGAGACACTTTAACCGAACTTGCAAAAATTTTTGAGGGGGACCGCGGATTGGAAATTCGGCAATGACTACAACGAGGATTGCAAAGTCGTAACTACTATTATGGTTAGATTCCTCTGACACGGCAGCATGTAGAAACATTGTACTCAAAGCCGAAGCTAAAGTGAAATTAATCAGGTCACACATCCGGAGTCTATGCATGCTAAGTTCTTCAATACCGCCCTCAATACCTTTCGGGGATACATTTCATTCTGCAGTTTTGATTATTGATCATGTGACCTGTTGAAAACAGATTTTTGATTTCAAGTTGATGACATTTGTCCATTCCATGCTACTCCATATTAACTATAACAAGATACCATACTGAAGTGGAAGTAGGTTGGTTTTGTTAAGCTGGGTTCCAGTAAGACATTTGAATATATCAGTGAGGCAAAAATGCTTTGGTGGGGGGCTGCCAAATGTCTGTTGAAATCTGAACATACTGTAGGTGACCATTATTTGAATTTCTAGCATATCCTGGGCCAAATCTGATGATTATGAACCTTCACCTAGTGAAAAAGTCTACAAGCAGAGTATATCTTAAACTGCAGACCTCTATCTTAAATAATCTTAAATTATTTTCTTAAATTATAATCTTAAATTGCAGACCTTTGGCAGGTTTGGTATCATCATGTGTTCACCTACAGTAATTGCAAAAAGTTGCTTTAATTCCCAAATTGATGTTGTGTATTTTTTAGATCCTAGCTAAAGTACTTCAGGAAATTACCTACACTTGCCCAGATTTTGTGTAGGATTATAAAAGCAAACACATTAAATATTTTTAGCCCACGGAGTAAAAATGTGCTTACTTTTTGCTGCTTGTTCTATAATTTTTGCAATTTAGCATTTTACTACTAAAAGCAAACCTTTGTTACAAGGCTTAGTTCACAAAACAATTGTTATGCACAGTTGTTAACAACCTCTAGTTTTAACACCCAGTGCACACTAATCATCCAAATAGTCATAAATTAATACCAGTTTATGCCTTTTACTGTACAAGTTTGATAATTGTAGCAAACTTACCCAAGTGATGATTCAAAATAAGATTGTACTTGGTCTCAAACTACAGTATGACAACATTCAACATTCAATTTTCTCACAGTACGACCGATTTCATTCGATTCTACAAATCTCTTTCCACAAATCCCTTGCCATAAAGTTTGTTATTTTACAAGGAGCATTTCTATAGAAAATGCAAAAAAGGGTGAGTACGGGACCCACGGTTACAGTGCCTGTTTGGTCAAATAGTTAGACTTTGAGTTCATAAAAGCTTGGCTTGATTTTAAGAACAGCTGAAGTGGAGAGATAATGGATCTTTGGTGCATTACTGTATTGTCTCTTGCATTAACGATGGTGAGAGACAAGAACTTGAGACACAAAGTTCTCCAAATGTGCTAAAGTCACTTCTCTACTTGACTCCTAAGCAGGATTCACAACTCTGACGTAAGAGTCGAGTTTAATACTGAACGAGACTGAAGAAACGCCCAAGTCATTGTTGTTTAATGAAAAGTATGTATGTATATTACTACATGCATGCATGCGTCACTGGTCTAGATACATGGTACTACACATGGTTACATTACAAAGGGTATAATAAGTACTGTACTGTACTGCTCTGTACTGTACAGCTGCTATCCATAAGTAAACAATCGCATATTGTTGTTAAATATCTACCATCACATGGTACATGGCAAATAATGAGTATTTCCTACATTGGTTATACCCACTATCCTGTTTTGTACAGAAGGTTGGCCACTTCAGTCTGAAACTAACTTTGCACATACTGTACTGTATGTACAATAAAGTACAATACCCGCAACAGATCATTCGGTCAACAAAGAGAAACAACCCACAGTACACACAGTATGGGGCAGTATGAAATGCAATGTACGAGTATTAAATACAGAGGAGTAACATATGATCCAAAAATCGTAAACATCGATAGTCTGGTCCACACATCAGCAGGACACCAAAATTCTCCTCATTTGATGAGGTCAAACTTCAACTGTGTGCAGTGGAGTTGTTCAAAGAACTTTCTACGAATTTGTGATGTGTGTAATATTGTGAAGAACACCTACACATCATGTACTTTACATGAATCAAATTGTCAGTCGGAAATTTCGGATCGAGAACAGAAGTGAATGCAATCTGCTAATTAAATTGATGACTGGAAATTATGGGAAAAATGCAATTCCTATCCATTTTCTACTCTGAAGTAATTTTTTTTTTAAATTGTACAACTTGCCTGGTTCTATTGATTCCATTAAGTACTGTAAAGTTACCTTAAGATATAATGTACCATACAGCCACCACTACATGACACACAGTGTACTGTATGACTCCCACAAGTACGTAATGTGGGAAACAGAGAGAGGGAGGGAGAGATACTGTACATGCACTTAACAGGAATAACTACAGTATTTACCACTCAAGATATCAAACAATCTTTGACCTCAAAGCTGCAATGTTTGTTGTTAAAAATTTGCTACAATCTGGTGACAGCATAACTCTGCCACTAAAGGAAAGGCACTTACTGTAGGTACTGTACCTCATAATAAGAATCTTTTACTTCTGTCCCACAAAGACTTAACACGAATGATGAAATCTACAGCATAAACTTCAGAGGTTTGCAAATGATGAAATGAAATATTATGTTAAATTTCTGGGATACAATATTTTCCCTTTTGGACTAGACTGTTATTAAATCCTAAATAATTTAGACAAATTTACCCCACTTTCATAAACAAAATAGGTATTCTTTAGGCTTTGGATTTTGTTAGCATTGCATTGAAAAAGAAAAAAAAATGTCAGCAATAAAACAAAACCAATGCTGGTTGTTGGGAGATGACATAGACATAATCAGCCGAAGTCAAAAAAATATATATATACAAATTTAATTACATTAAAGTTAGGTGCACACACCTATACATATACATACATATACACAGGATATACTGTATATGCCTATATCTCTTGACTAATGGCTTGTTCTTCCGTGTCATCTTTTTGAACAAACTGTACAATATCTGTAAGTAGTAAACTAATAGAACTCTCACCAATGATATATCTCACTAGGAGGTTGGACACAAATAACTTGACCAGAAAGATACATGTTTTACCATAAAGCACTTTTTTTCTTTCCACAACAGAAACAGCAATTAGCACTGAGGAATTCTCACCACCATCTACCAATTAACTAAATTAAACTACTTACAACTATAATGAAGTCATGTACATAGCTATAGGTAGTATTCAATTAAAAGCTGTGTAGCCTTGAAATATTGCGCAGTATAATACCTAGAGTAGGTTGATGACCTCCGCCTATCTTCAATAAGCTTTGTACATACATTGGTACAGTAACATGGATAATGTTTGTTTCCACAAAGAAAAATAGATTTTGCTGATTGCAATGTGGATGAAAAGGATAACAAAGTCCAAGATTCTAACACTTTGCACATAACATGCTTAACAAGGGCAAGGTTAAAGCAATTACTCGACGATTTTTTTTTTTCTCGAAAAGTAGAACCCATCGGTCTTTTTGTCCAGAGACTTTGGTAGCCCGATTAACATTTTGAGAGAGCCTTTTAGGAATTTGGAAACATTTCTAGCATCTTCCGTACCCATAGAAACAAAGTATACATTGCAGTACACTGTACTTCCAGACAGCCTTACTATTATTGCATAGATGTTTATATGGTTTGTATACAATAGCATTTATGAATATGCACACATCATAATGTTGGGGCCTCCCCTCCTCACCACATTTTCATCACAAAATATATTTGAGATATCATGTGATGATTACGAATACTGTAGAAGCCATTGCATTATTATGCAGTAGGATTCATAAATTTAGAAATGGACGATCATATTTCGCTTCAAATTGATGTGCATGAAACTGTGTGATACAGTAGCAATTTATTTGGAAAAAATAATACAAATAATACTGCCCAATCACTCCCTCCACTTCTGTTTTAAGATTTGTTACTCGGCTTGACCAACTACATTCAACAATTAGGCTAAAAGTGTTTAAAAAATGTAATCAAACAAGAGTCACTTACAATCTTTGCAATAAAAAACTGACATTGTATGATGAAGAAGCTGATTTCATGTAGAAAAGACTTAAGTGTACACTAGCTAAGACTTAAATACTACCCCTTGTGTTTACCAGAACCAGACAAACGTCTTCAATTTCTGAACTTACGTTAAACATTCTATCAACGGCTTAAGCTGACTCTACTAAGCCTAGCCAAAATGGCATTAATTCAGAAATAAGAAAGCCCCAGGCAAATGAGCACACTACATAGGATTAGTAGGACATTAGGAGTAGTTAACCCTATGCCCAGTTATGATTTCTACTCTCTTGTCTTACCTTTACAACCCCACCTAGGCTACCCACAGCCTATTTAGGCCTGGCTACAGTATGTTAAGTCTAACTTGTTAACTTACTATTGTATTGTGCATAGTCGGTAAGTGTCATTAAGATCCAACCACAGCTACAGTAGGCCAGGTTGGCCTAAGCTAGTACTAGACATTGACCTAGTTTTTTGTCGGCAGACCTGCTCAATTACCAAAATACAACTTGCCACATGGATAGGGTATGTTATGTATAATGTAACTTAGGTTAAACATGATTAACAGTGTAACACGTTAGGTCTATATTAATATTAACATTAGGCTATCCTTTAGCCTAACTTGTAAGGACCACTAAAATAATAATTTAGCCCAGTCATGTTTGCCGAACACTGAATAAGGAACTATCTAAGTGCACAAACCTTCGTTCGAAGATAACTATGATCACAACTATCTCCTCAAGAACATTGATAGATAGCTGAAGTTAGAAGTGTCTTTACTTTCGTCACACTAATCGACGTAGTTCTTGCGTAGCCGTCTTTCATTCACTGGTTACTTGATGTATACTGTACAAATGATATCATTATAAAGTGCATGCAGTGCATGTATGCGTACGAAAGCTAGGCTGTCCTGTCCAGTACATGGTGACATACAGTCTATAAATATCATATATGCCCATGACTGCAATTTACTGTGCAGGCTGGTACAATTTACAACTTAGAACACAAGACAGTTGCGTTCTTTTGCAGAGAAAGCGTAGCACCCGCTTAATAATAAAACACAAGAACTTTTTGCTGGTCATAAATAAATGAGATTAGGATCATTTGAGTATTAACCTGCTTAAGTCGTGAGTCGTGACAGAATAAGAGTCGACGAAGTTTACCCATAATGTTTTCACATTCTACCCGGCACCCAAAACTTGAGTATCACAACATCGGGGTGGGGATCTGGGATATGTTTGTTGGCAGTCGTGTCACCAAGAAGGGTCGGGCGGGGGATAAGGAGGAGGGGAGGAATGGGGAGCACGTGCCCCAAGAAAAACAATACGTGCCTCCCTCCCAACCCAAATGAAATTTGCCATGTCCAACAAAAAACCTTAGGCAGGAATTCAGATACACAACTATATCACTTCTTATTTACTCCGAATTTAAGTTTTGCTGATCTGAAGCTGATATAAGTTTGGAAATTATGAAAACTACGATGCTTCAAGGGATGTTCGCCTCCTTTACCCCCACCAGAGGCCCTATTTGGCGTGACCCAGGACGTCGTCGCCGGAAGTCGCGCTCGCACTGGCGCGCGCGCGCCTCATGGGCGCTAGTTTAATTTACCCGCATTTCATATGCCTACCCCTAAAATTTGCTCTCATTTTGCTCATCTAACGCTCTAGTATATATAGTACCTCCCCGCAGAGATTCGATCACTGGCAAAGTAAACACAGAATGCAGCAATTAATGTTTTGATAAGTAAAGGTCTAGACTAGTCTACTTTGACAAAGCTAGTATTGCCTATGGTATCGCAGACTCATGCATACGTCTTGCTGTGATGTATATGGCTATATGTTTCCTCTTACCTGCCTATAGCTATAAATATGTCATCGGTGTATGAACAGGGACAGAGCCCACATACCCCCACTTCCACCACACTCATACTTTGACAAGTTGGGAGGAATATATGTTTCTGCTTATAAATGCAGTCAGGTACGGTAGCCTACTACATGTAATATGTCACAGGGTGTAGGAATTAGGGAGATATGGGCTCTCCCTCACCTCACCCCTACTTTAGTTGAGGAGGAACGTGTCTCTGATAATATGTCATAGGTGGAGGAAAGGGGCACAGAGGAGGCTCCTCTTTCAAAAATGGGGGCGGGCTTATGTTTCTTACCAGGCACTTTTCCACTAGGGATGGACTCAACAGAAGTGCAAATCATTCATCTTAATCCTTTGTGGTATTAATAACAAAGGAGTCGGCCTACCTGACAATGAAAAGATCAATTGTTTGTTTACTATACCCCATACTACGTCCAACTTGTGTGGGGGGGGGGGGGG